>JAHHUM010002610.1:480983-694149 GCA_036173005.1 Crenichthys baileyi | reverse complement strand
TAATTTCAGGACCTTCAGGCCCAGGATCGAGCTCACCGCATCGGGCAGCAAAACGAGGTCCGTGTGCTTCGTCTCTGCTCTGTCAACAGCGTGGAAGAAAAAATTCTGGCTGCTGCCAAATACAAACTGAATGTGGATCAGAAGGTCATCCAGGCAGGCATGTTTGACCAAAAATCCTCCAGCCACGAGCGCCGAGCGTTCCTGCAGGCCATTTTAGAGCATGAGGAGCAGAATGAGGTAGGGCCCGAGTGTGAAAGCTGAGTTTAAATGCTCATCTGTATTCAGGTAGGCCATTTAAGTTGCTGAATTAGCAAGGACAATAAATGACTGATTTTTCTCTTGTGGTATATTACAGTATGTGTTAGTAAAATTTTAATTAAATTCTTGTCAACTCAACAAGGGCTTCTCTTTGATGTGCAAATAATTTGTCCTTCGGTCATTTTTTGTGGGGTTATAATCCAACTTCAGCTGCGCATTTTTTCTTCTGAAATCTGAACTTCAAACTTGAGTTTACTCTGTCTGACAGATGCAACTAAAAAGAGCAAAAGTAAATATGTTTTAAATTCTGAATGAGTGAAGAAGACTGTCCTGATAACTTTTTTTGCTTAAGGAGGAAGATGAGGTCCCTGATGATGAAACCCTTAATCAGATGATTGCTCGCAACGAAGATGAATTTGAGCTTTTTATGGTAAGAACATCACACATTTTCATCAGATTTGAAAGGCATTTACATTTCAGTGCAATGCTGTGGAAATGAAAAGTTAAGATGAAGACTGAAGGTGTATGATCTGTCACAGCCCATTACTCTAGGAACATTTCATCATTTCTTTATGCCCTTCACAAAGGCATCGGTTTGCTTAAAAACAACCTGGTTGTTGCTAAGTGGAATTCAGAGCTTCATTAGCAATATTTTTTCTTATTCTGCCTTTTCATGCTTAAATCAATGTTGTTAGCTTGATCTATGATCCATTAGGTCCAAATGCGGATATGCTCAATAGTTATTAAGTGCATTTGTTTGATGTTTATAAGAAGGTAGAAGAAATATGTGTAAATGTGCTGCATTTTAGATGTCATCAAACAAAAAAATTGAAGGAGGAAATCTGTTTTTAATTTAGGTGAATGTCTTTTTTTTCACACATGAAGCTATGATGCTTTGTCTGCAGTAATAAGAGTATTGTGTATTTTCCAGCCCCCAGTTATGGCCATGAAATATAGATCATAGCTGAAAGTACAAGACGTTAGGTACAAACAACTGAAATTAGTTCCTTCTGTAAGGGGGGCCAAACTCTGGTTGCCTCACTTTTAAAGATATCTGTGCAGACCAAAAACTCACTGGAGATATGATCTATATTCCTTCTGCCCTGGGAACGCTCATGTATGCACTGAACCAGTAGTCGGCAGTGAATTTCTACAAAACCCTAAACTGAGCAGCTATGATTAGGGAAGGAAAGTTCACCACAGTTTGTGGATATGGCTGTCCATGTGGGCCACTGGAAAACCAACACCTTAGAAATGGCTTTGTAAGCCTTTCCAGATGGACAAATGTCAGTAAAATAGTTTCTTATCTATTGTTGAATTTTTTTTTTTTTAGATCTGAACTTGATGTGTTGCTTTCTGAGATCTTAGAGCCTACTTCATGTTGTCAAACAGGTTCAAATTAAGTGATTTCTTGATTCTACAGACTGTGAAATTGAATCAGCTTTCAAAGATATGTGGATAATCACAGTTAAACATTATGTAACTTTTTCCCTTGATAAATGACATCATATCAGAAATGTTGGTGTGAGAAAAACTTAAAGCAGAAGATTTCTATATGTTTTCGGATTACTTGCACCTTCAGGTTTTAGTTTTGTAACTACTGCCAAAAACTCTCAGATGTGTTTTATGAGCTGTTCTTGCCTGTGTCATAAACGAGTAACCAAGAATTGTCTGTATTTTCTGATGTATATGACTTTCGCTGTCGTCCTGTAGCGGATGGACATGGACCGTCGTCGAGAGGACGCCAGGAACCCAAAACGTAAGCCTCGTCTGATGGAAGAGGATGAACTGCCCTCCTGGATCATTAAAGATGATGCTGAAGTGGAGAGACTCACCTATGAGGAAGAAGAAGAGAAGATGTTTGGCCGAGGATCACGTTGTCGTCGGGATGTGGACTACAGCGACACCCTGACTGAAAAACAGTGGCTGCGAGTAAGAACTTTTATTTCTGATGATTTATTACCCCCGTCTCTTCAAGCTGCAGTAGTGTGATGAATTAAATCAAAGCTTTAGACATTGTTGCTTCAGCTTTTTAGTATTCAATGCAAGATAGCTGTTAAATTAAATAACTTTTAGCTAAAATTTCAATGTTATCCATTATAAATGGCAATTAATTTAAGTCAACAAGTGTCAATTTTTAATAAATTTACTGAAGGTTTCTCTATAATTAAAATATATGAAGGAATCATTTAACAATTTAATACCTCATATTTATAGTAAATCAGAGCTTTTCTGTTTATTTAAAAACAGCTCATGTGAATTTTGGATTAATGTTGCTAAAAATGAACATGCCTCTGTATAGATGCCTGTGTTTCAAGGTGTTACTGTATTTGTTAGGTATTTTTATGATGCAAAGAGGGACAGCTCTCCAACCTAGTCCTGTTTTTAAGGAAAACAGTTAATTACGTGTATCTGAAATATATAAATATAATTTGTAGGGTTTGGTAGGGGTGCTCCCTACCGATCTCTGTGCCTTCCTCCATTCTTATGTACATTAACTTTGAAACACATACAGTCATACTCATACGTGTGTGTGTGAATATATACATATATATCTATATATAGATATATATCTATATATAGATATATATCTATATATAGATATATATATTAAATTTTTTCAAGAGTGGCTGCGACTTCTGCCTCAGAAATGATCATTAAGGAATGATTTTTGGTGTTCCTCACAATGTCCCGACTATAATTCCCCTGACATGTAAGATATGGTGGCTAAACAAACTTAGAATAAAAAATGTTTTGGTCATTGGCAAAAAATAAAGATCTATTTGCTGGGACTGCTGACATTTAACCCTTTACAAGCCTCCTTAGCATTTCCAATACATTTCCAAACTGGCTCTCCCCTTTTCTTTGTACGTCATTTTAGTTCTCTTCAAAATTGTCCTCAGCTCATTCCTTTTTTTGTTTGACAACTTCAAGATTCCTATGTATAAAAGTAGCTCTCATTTCCTTTTACTAAAACTAAAAAAATATATGATATTGTTTCTGTTAGTTGTATTGTTAACGATTCTGCTCTCTTTTTTATTTTGATTGAAGCAACTTGTTGCAAGCATGTGTTGACTGGGCAATTCTGTGCTGCTGGTTTCACATCTCCTCTGATTAGAATTACACTTAAACACAGCCTTGTCTTTTGCTCTGCTGAATTTCTGACGGTTAGTCTGCAAAAATATATATATTTTTAAGCACTTTGTATCTATTGGATTTCTCCACTTGTACATGTTTGCACAAAGAGGCTATTAATTATTACTTTTACATTTAGTATTTATAACTTTTAAACATAATTAGAAGTTTTTCTTTGTGTGATACTGGTGGCAAACAAATAAGCAGTGACACTTTTCTCTGGAGAAACACGTAACGCTCAGCGAATCAATTTTATTGAGTTGCTCAACGTGTCAGGGAAAACAGAATTAGAACAAAGACACTTTGAGGCCAAGGTGACAGGATGTTGAAACCACTGTGAGCTGTAGTTCAAACAAGGGCTCATTAGAGGAAGAAAAGTGGGGGCAGACAAAATGACTGCCAGATACAGAAAGAAAACAAACGCAATGACAAGGTGACACACAGTACAAGAAGATTTGGTTTTAACGAGGACATTTATCTTCAGGTCTTATGGTTTAAAGAACAAGCACAAAATGAACGAACATGCAACGGCTCTTTTTAGGTTGATAAAAGCTTTTTTTTTTCTTTGGGGCCATCAGTTAAGGCTAAAAACAGAACACTAATAAAACAGTAACACTGATAAACATGTAAATAACAAAAGAAAATCTAATTTAACGTAGCAAAAGTATAAATCTGCTCACTGAACTGGGAAAGGCCCACACTGGCTGGCTGAGGGACAAAATTACAGCTCTGCCTTACAGTTGTCATGTTTTAGAGACTGCAACATTAACCCCATCCTCTGTTTTGACATTTGCAAACCTTCAGGCCATCGAGGACGGAAACTTGGAGGAGATGGAGGAGGAAATCCGCCTGAAAAAGCGCAAACGCAAACGACGTCAGGACAAAGACTCGTCGAGCAGAGATGATGGAGGCATGAAGGCCAAGAAGAGGCGAGGGCGGCCACCAGCGGAGAAACTCTCGCCCAACCCGCCCAAACTTACCAAGCAGATGAACACCATCATCGACACAGTAATCAACTACAGAGAGGGGTATGGCTTGATCTGCATTACTCCATTAATGTAAACATAACAGACCCTAGAGACATTCAAAGGGCTTGAATATTATCTAGACCACATTGTAGCCTTGTCTACAAATCCTACGCCCTGTTCAGATCTGATGCTAAAATGTCTCCTGAGTCATCTAAACCGTTACCAGCTTTGTATGCTAATAACAAGTAATCATTCGCAGAGTGGGCTGATGGCAAAGCAATCAACAGATACATTGATGTTTCAGTAACATCACAGAAACAATTAGTCACTTGAACTATTATTCAGACATTAATGTGGTTGAAATTTATCGGAGGCACGTTTTCGTTATTCGTTTTTGTTATTTTGACAAGAGGCTCTTTATAATCTTAACTATGTAGTCTAATAGATGGGATGTTGGAGAGTAAATGGAGAATAATAATGTGGGAGTTTAAAAGATTTAGTGTCAGTGGTGGCCCCTATTTATTAGGCTAAGCACACGGCTCGGCATGAATAAAAATTCCACATATAGAGAGATTAAATGTGCTTCCTAAGTCTTTTTCTAATGTGGGGAGTCCAGTGGGTTCATGTAGCTCCTGAATTAGTATGAATGAACTAAATAAAATATTCTACTGCATGTACAGTGTCCTGATAGCCACTGAGAAAATCTTAACTTCAGGCAGGATGTTGGTATGTTTTCTACTGAGGAGAATTCTAAAAAGGTTTATTAAAACTCTTAATTAAAAAAAAATCAATTGTTTTTAGTTTTCTGAGTTTTCCAAATTATGTTAAGATTAGCTGACAACTCTTCTGATTTTGGCAACAGCTGTTAACAGAAGTTTTTTTTCTCTTTTCTTTTAATCTTGGAGACTTCCAGATATTAATTTTGCTCCTTGATGGGCTTTGCTTTTGGTGTCAGATTGGCTGGGCTGAGTACTTAAGAAACGGCAGATATACTGGGATTTCCACACCAACCATCTCTTGGGTTGACAAAGGCCTTGTTTACTTCACGTTTTCTGGTGAAAATGGAAAAATGTAGTGTCTACAGTTTGTTTACATGACATCGGTGCATCTTTTCTCTAAAAATGGCACAATATGAGAATGAGTTCCAGAGTGTAATGATTTGAAAACATCCCAGTCTCCAGGAAAAATTTAATCTTTCTTACGGGGAAGCCCTGGCTCATTCACAGTATGATTGACATCAGTAGCAGATAATGTGCACTTGCACAACAATAACGGCTGCCGACCAGTTTAAAACCCACAGAAGAGGAAGATATCAACAATAACAATGGCATGCTGCAGAGTACTTATTTGTGCTGCTGACTCAAGTTCCCCAACAAAGTGCTCATTTTCTCCCTCGGTTTGTAAGCAGGAAGTTTTTGCGCATGCCACTAGTTGGGGGCATACTCCCAACTAGTGGCATGGTGGGGGAATTACACCATTTTGTGATCAGAGATTGTAATTAAAACGTTGTCATGTAGATGTGCTAACAGAAACAGGGAAAAAAATCATATTTTCATTGGATCGTCATGTAAACAGGGACAGAGAATGGCTAAATAAGAGAAAATAACCAATGAGAAGCAGTTGTGTGGTCGAAAATGCTTTCTTGATGTCAGGCAACATAACACCTGTTAGTGTTGTTGATAAAGGTATGTAGCTTGGATTAAGTCCAACAAGTAATAGAGCAACATGTTTCTTAACAGTTAAACAAGGATCTGGTCCACACAAAGTATTTAGCAACACCCATGTTCAATTTCTTTGTTTCTGGTTATTTTATATCATGGCTTCTTTTAACTAGAGTCAACAGGGTAGGTTGTTACGGGTTCTAAATAGTTTCTTATGTTAAAATGCATAGATTGTGTAAAGTCTCCTTTAACGTCACTCATTTTCGTATTAGCCATAGCCTCTAAGTCATTTCTTACTGAACAGAGGAATAACGGGGTGGTGGGGGCAGCATTTCACTGTTTTATAGTTGTTGTGGTTTCGTAACCAATTTTTGTTTTATTTTTAGGGTCTAGTGTGCTTTATTTTTCACATTTATTTTAAGTGAGTTGACAGAAAATAGGGTGGAGAGAGGGGTACGGCATGCGATAAACTTAAACGGGCTGGGATTCGAACCTGGGGTCTAAGGTCTCCTACGTGGGTCGCACGCTTTATCCCTGTGCTGCTGCCACGCCCCTGTAACCCAGCTTTTCGTTGTAAAAAACAAGCTGGCTGCCGCTGGACATTTCGCAGGCAGAGCTGTAATAGCAGTTTTGGCAAGTGGGTAATACTTTGCTGTGGAAAAGCATTTGTCCTCTCTCAGATTTATGTTACTGTGGCTTTGTCACACTTAAATGTTCCAGATCATCAAGGATGTTTTAAAATCAAAGATAATCTCAGTAAATCTCAAAGGAAATTTTCAGTTGATGCTTCATTTATTAAGTGGAAAATTTTGTCAGAGCCAACTTAGCTCTATGAGAAAAAATAGTTGCCCCTTAATCCCAATAACTGGTTGTACCACCCTTGGCAGCAACAACTGCTGTCAAGCAATTGATGGCGAGTCCCATTCGTCTTTATAGAACTGTTTTAGCACTGCAAATGCCGAGAATGCTGAAGTGTCAGGGCATGAAGTGATGGTCGTTTGTTCCTCCTTCAAGATTTTCTAGTAGGGAGTAGAATTCATGGTTTCATCAATACCACAAAGCTGTCCAGGTTCTGAAGAAGTAAGCTGCTCCAGACCATCAAACTACAACCCCCATGTTAGACTGTAGGCAAATGTTCATTTTCTGAAATGGTGTTATTCAGATTTACATTTTTTGGTGAAAAGCTGTTCTCTATCTGGGTACCTTTGATGTCTCTATAGTGGACAGTGAAAAATGACCAGACATGAAGTCACATCTTGGTAACTCAAGTGTTCAGCCCGACGCTGTAGTGAACATTAGTCTGGTGTCTGTTCTGTTCGGTCCGAATTCAACAAAGCACCCGTCTCTCTGTCATGGAACAACATTTTCATTTGTGCTTCAGTTGCTAAAATATGTTTCTGCCAATTGCTGTGCTAAAGATTTTTTTAGGAATGTGATCCTGGCTTTCCAGAAGTCTATATTCTTCCTCTGTCTGTTGTGCTTGGAGTATATCCATCATCATCCTTCTGGCACTTCTCTCGCTTCAGCAAAGGATTTTTCATTTTTACTCTGGATTCCTCTTTTAAGATGCTGTTTCCTCATAAAACAACCTCCAAACTGTGTTAAGCTGGTTTGATATTTTGCTAAAATGTGAGTTAATTTCTAGGAATATTAAAAACTCTTATCTCATCACTGTAGCCAAGCAACAAGGCTTCTTTTCATCACTTCACCCTTCACACCTACACAAGACTGTTCTGGGATCAGTTTGTTTTCCAGATCTTATATCACCAGCCGTAAATAAACAAACCAAGCAGCTCAAAGACTTAGAGGTTTCTAGGAATTACAGTGATTTATAGCACCGTCTCTCTGTGCAGACATCTAAAGATTTCTACAGACTCTACATCACAGATGCTTGACAGATTATATCAGGCTGTTGAGTTGGGTGATATCCATTACTTGATAGTGTTGGGGCCTCTCAGAGTACATGGCGGGTTGCAGCACTACAGTCTTCCAAGACAAGTAGGATGTCAAGCATATTATATATTTTTAATCTTCCTTGTTAAGATTAAGGATGCAATAAACACTTTTGTTGCTATCTCAGCAGAAAACTGTGTGAATTAGGGGTGCACTGATTGCGGGTTTTCTGGCTGATCGCCGATCACCGATCTTTAAAAAGCCTGACCTTCTGATTCCGATTTTGGCCAATGCCAATTTTTTATATAACTGACACAATACCCCTTCAATGTTCCAATCTTATTTTATTGAAAAACATTGAACAATACCATGAAATAATACAAACTTGTTTTAACTGTACATGAGGTGGTGCTCTCAAATATAAAGTTTAGAGCATTGCAGTTCCTTTAGTCTTTCTTTTCTTATATTTTAAAAACAAACAACATGCACAACATGTTAGACAAGTAGATAAGATCAGTAGATAATATCGGTTTCACACGTAAGTGTCAGTCGATCAAAATCATCCAGAATTAAGGAAATTGGGGCCCTAATGTGAATGAATAGTTGACCTGTAGAAGAAGCTTTATAGCTTTATTTAACTTAGTGGCTAGCATTGGCGTAGCGCCTATCTCGCTATTTTGATATGACTTGTTAATAATTTGGCTGACAATATATTTCAGTTTGGTTCCAGGTAATTGTTCATGGACCAACTTTCAGAAAAAAAGCTGTTCTCCTGTTTAATAAATGTAGCGCTGTGCTTTGAATGCTGTAAAATTTTATGTGTCGGCTGCCATTTAAATTTGATCATTAGAAGAGTTCCTTGATCAAATTTAGAGAAACGACCCAGAGGGTTAAGAGCCACTTGTGGATCCAGAGCCACAGGTTGCAGACCCCTGAGCTAGACAATATTCTATGGACTGACGAGGCAAGAGGGGAACTTTTTGAAGGTGTCTGACCCGTTAAATCTGGCATTAGACATAAGACAGCATATCATACCAACTGTCAAACATGGTGATGGCGGTTTGATGATTTGGGGCTGTTTTAGGACCTAAATATGGTATTAATGGAACCATGAAGTCTTCTCTCTACCAGGAAATGTAGAAAGTCCAGACATAAACCTGATTAAGATGCTGTGGCACAAAGAAAACAATTCCACAACTCCTCCACAGCTATGTAAGAGACTCATTTCCAGTGTTGGCGGTTGCTGCCAAGGGCGGCACAGCCAGCTGGATAGCCATCCTTGTCTGATATTAAAAAAGCAAAAACAGAAGAAATCATTAAGGAAAAAAATGCTTTTTTGCAGCACTGTAATATTTTATGATAGACCTACAGTGTAGGAACATAGGGGTGTTACTTTCAATACAGAACACTCCAGACCCGCTGCAGGCATTTCAACCAACATCCAAACCCAGCAGAAGTGAGTTCATTCCACTAATCAGAGGCATGCAACAGATTGTCATTAGGAAAATGAATAGCATCGCTGTTCAAACCCTCCTACACCATTATTTTGTGACTGTTAATTAGCAACATCATCTAGTAGTTTTTCAAAGCATCCAGGACAAACATGCCTGAGTAGAAATGGAGTCCTTGGATGAATAAATTGGTCTTTTTTTTCTCATTTTGATATCATCTGGGCTGCTGGAGTTGTGATCAAAGTTAAAAACCCATCCATTTTTTAAGATCATGTGAAAAATTTGGAAAAGAGAAAGTTAAATTCAGCTTCTGTAAACGCGACAACAGGAAGTCTCTTGGCAGAACGCGCCAGTGAAGCGGTCATGTTAATACTTTGAAGCAGATGGTTTAGTTTTGGAGCTGCTCGTGTTGTTGGCACTGAAAACTTATGGGAGAAAATGTTTCTGACATGAACAATGAAGTGTGTCTGTTTACAAGATGAATGTAAAAAAAGGAAACTCAGGCTTTTACATCTGCTGACTAAAGTCTGTTCCCCCTTTTTATTGCTGAACTTTTGGGAAATTAGCTTTGGAGAAACTTTAGGTAGTAAACAACCTTGGTAATCTTATCTTTGCGTGTAGCTGGCCAAAAAATATTAATTGATTACTAGGCTATTAGGCTACTTTTTAAAGCCTTAATTTTTTTACTTTGATATTATTCCTTGCATATTAAAGTTTAGCATCATAAAATAGATGTCTGCAAGAAGAACATAAGAGCTGATTAAAAATTTAAGGTGGAAACTACAAATATGTGCTCCCATTTTCCTTTTAAATTTATGGCAATTTATATTACAAGGCCTCTTCTTATAAGTCTGCTTATGTTGCCAGTTATAAAACAGTCAAGTATCACAAGCATTAATACTGGTCTTTGTTCTGATTTTGACCTGCAAATGCTGATAAATCACTATAAAAACTCTGCATCTCTCCTCCATATCCTGGTGGCTGTTCTTTATTCTAGATTAAATAGAATAGAATAGAAATGTCCTTTATTATCCCTCTGTGGGAAAACTCAGGTGTTTGATCAGTGAAAAGACGGATTCACACAAATGTAAAAATATACAAACAAAAACTAGAAAATAAGAGACTGTACGGTAAGGGCAAATTTACGACATAGGTAAAAATACTGTACAGATATTTGAAATAGGATAGTCAGATTCATATAAATGTGCAACTGAGTAGGATCATTTAAAAAATGTGCATACATTTATATATGCTCCTAAAAACCAACAACAGACTATTAACAAGAAATAGGAAAACTGTTTAAAGGTTGTCTGTTTATGCTTGTGTGGACCAGCTAAATCTTTTTGGTCCTTATGGCTGCTCTGCTGTGTTTACATGCTGGTCGTTCTTCAACTTTCTTCTTTTCAAATGTAACATTTGTCTGAGAAACATTTCTCAGTGTTGAGCAGTAAACAACAAGACAAACCGATATACATTTTTCAGATAGTTGACTCAGCACCTTAGTCAGGGTTGTGGTCTGGTCATGTCATCGTGGCTGAATGACAGCCATGGTGCTGGTCATTGAGGCCAATTTGCAACAGTAGTCTACAAGGGTTTCAAGCACACACTTTCATGACCAAAAATAACCATTTCAATGAGAAATACTGTGAGAACTTGTGGGGTACTCATAATGCTGCCACACAAACAGCTTTTTAATATGAATTCAGCTGTACAATCTTATGCTTACTGCAATGGAGATGTTTCCTTATAAGATGTAGTCCCTCTAAAAAAGAAAGACCTTGAGTCACAGGATGTGATTTTATCCCATTTTTAATGTGGATTTGCTTTATTTACAGGTCAGGAAGGCAACTGAGTGAGGTGTTTGTGCAGCTTCCATCCAGGAAGGAACTTCCAGAGTATTACGAGCTGATTAGAAAACCTGTGGACTTCAAGAAGATCAAGGTTTGTTGACTGAGATGACCCCTGAAAAAAAAGAGAAAGATGGTGGTGAATGTCTAGAAAGTGCTTTTGTTTAATCTTAACATACCCTGTAAACCTTCAGATACCACACCCCAATATCTGTACATTTTTTATAACGGATTAGGTCAGAGATGTCCAAAGTGTGGCCCGGGGGCCATTTGCGGCCCTCAGAATGACTTTATGCAGCTCTCAGTCACGGTTCAGGAATGTCATGAATTTGGTTTTCCAGCTCTGGCTGTTGAAGATGCATATGTTTTTTTAAAACTGTTGTGGGTCAACTTTCACTGTCGGGAGACGTTAAAAATTAAAATCTTCTTAAAATTAAAAACATAAGGTGCCACACAACATATTCCATGCTGTTTTGTCTTTTCTTTTTTTTACCGGGCAAACATGTGAGACCACATGGATTAGATGATTAATGGGTCACTAAAGAGTATATTGGGACCTGTCTGAGATTAGCTGTTTTACAGCAGCTTTGATCACATGGACACAGTCAGTGACACTGTAAATAACTCTAAGTCTAAAAAACATAACATAATTTTTATTTCTGGTAACAGGAGCGTGTGAGAAACCACAAATACAGAAGTTTGGGAGACCTGGAGAAGGACGTGATGCTTCTATGTCAGAATGCACAAACTTTCAACCTGGAGGGATCCCAGGTAGGAGCTTTACTTTGTCTGATTTCCCTCCTCTAACTTATCCATCACCTTTTGTGGTGTCCCCATATTTTCAGATGAAGTCTGCAGTTTTCCATCTCCTACAGTTTGACAGAAAACCTTTCGTTGAACAAGTCACACTTTGGGAACCTTCATAGGCTACTACAGTGGTTAATCTATGGGCTCCAGAGCACTACATCTTTCTCCTTTTGACAGTTTTGTGCCTTCCTGTGTGTTTGTGGTGAAATCGCAAGTGCTTCTGTAACATAATTATCAGTAGAAGACATCTGACTGCCTCTTCCTGTCTGGATTCAGTCTGTTTGTTGGCACATTGTGTGTTGGGACAAAGGAATGCAGTTTTTTTAGGGAATGCTGTTGAGTTTTAGAGAACCTAATTCTCTACTTGCTGCTTCCATTTCACCAATAGTTCGCTGTCTTTACATGTTTTTAGATGATCTCAGATGTTTCTTCAACTGGTCTGTTATTTTGATTACAGGCTCAGAAAGAGTTGGGATTGCACTGGAGAATGAACTTGATTCAAAGATGTTCCTCTCTAACTTGTGGTCTTATAATCATGAATTGTCATGTTAAATATTGTTAAATTTTAGTTATTATTAGAAAATACAGCAAATATATAATTAGGGTTGGCCACTGAGTCTCGAGAATTGATTGGAACCAGGACCAACATTCGGATTTTACTGGAATTGTTCAAATTATTAAATTTAGATTCCTAGTTTCGATGCCCAGTCTGTTGAACGGAAGAAGAAGCCACTGAACACCAACAAAGAAGAATCTGCAGGAAGTGTCTGTGCAACCATGGACAGTGTGCGGCAGTGATAGAAAGTGTGGCTTAACTTAAAAAAAGAAATGACCAGTCGGCTCGGTGCAACACTTGCTCCGAGCATGTAAAGGTGGGTTCACGACCAACATGATTAAACACCTCTGCACTCATGGTGTGGTTGTAACAGAGTCTCCTGCCTATGATGCACTGCTCTGGCTTTCTTATGCTTTTGTACCCTTCCGGCTCCGACACTCAGCCTAGCGACACGTCTCAGCCAGGATCAGGTAAGTAAAGCAATGAAATACGTCTTATACCAACATAGTGGCAGCTAACAAGTTATATTCAACCTAAAACGGTGGGTCAGCTCAAATGCAAATACACAGCTAAAGCTACTAATGTTAGCCTATGTATTTTTTACGTTGATAAACGACCTAAAATTGCTGAGAAATTCATAGTAAGGTTCATAGAAGTAAAATTTATAGTGAAATTCAGACTATTTCATCCAGAAAGAACTCACTCTGGTTAGCTAGCTCATTTAAACCATGTAAACCTTTTTTGACCCTGACTCATAAAAGAATTAAAATTGAGGATCGCAAGGAAACGGAATCGAAAAGAGGAATCGAACCGGAATCGTTCGAATACAAACAATGCCACACTGTATATATGAAAGAGCCAATAATTAGGGTTGATTTTCTTCGTTTTAACTTGTTGGACATAAACTTGTGGACCAAATGCAGTCTCACGATGACCAACTTTTGTCGTATTATTACTTGTGGTTGATCAGTTTGTTGGCTTCTGTTTCTCTGGTCTTTGAGAGCTAACCACAGGTTTGACGTTCTGACCCTTAAACCTCTTACCCTGTCATTATTGCCTTGCTAGCGTGTTGCACAGAATTGGGAAGAAAAGCAACCCCACACGTTGACTGTAGAGGATGTTTCACTGTTGGCACTACACAGGACTCAAGGAAACCCCAACTTTTTACGGATTTCTTAGATTTCCCAAGCAATCTGGAAGGGGATTTACCAAAGAAAGCTGGACTCTGGACTAGAAATTTTTCTCTCCATCCTTGCTCTTCTTTCTAGGTTTTAATTTGTGCTTATGTTTTCTATTGGACAAAAGCACGTTACCTACACTGTGTACTGGTGGCAAAGCTGTTCTTCAGTATATCTCTAGGCCTTGTTGGACACTCTTGGACGTCATTCAGCCTTCTTCACGGCAACTGAACCTCTCATGTTGACCTTTCCGAAAACTGTTCTTTCAGCTGCAATGTTCCTAATAGCAGTTTCTTTACATGAGAGGACATTTTCACTGTGAATTATTTTCTCAACCTTTTAGCTTCAGTTCGGTAACATTTTTGTTTTTTAAATAACAGATATACGAAGACTCCATTGTTCTACAGTCTGTTTTCAAGAGTGCCAGACAGAAGATTGCCAAGGACGAAGACAGTGAGGATGACAGCGATGAGGAAGATGATGATGACTATGACTCAGAGGCTGAGGGTAAGATGCAAACTTGGAAAATACACACAGAGGAAATCAGCATCTGTCATCACATTAAAATTTACAGCTAAAGGTCAGATCAGTTATGCTCACCCCCTTTTTACAGAAAACCGTGAACTGCTGCAGCTGTCAAATTCTAGCTGACAAAACGCAAACAAAATATAAAAACCATGACTAAAAACTACAGTTGAAATGAAAAAATGCACCAACATCAAATTATATAACACCCAAAAAGCTGCACTTTCAGTTAGGGCTGTTTTAGCCATTTTAGGCCTCAATCCGGCCTGTTACTAACGTTCATTCTGGTTAATTTGGTTACAAGCGAAAAGCTTCAAGTAGGTAATCAGAGCTCATAGTAACCTGTCATCCGATTTAAAAATGGTATAATTTTCTTTGTTGTCTGGTGTGATAAGGTATCCTCAACTCCTCAAGCTAAAAACTCAGAAAGTAAAACCATGGAGAAAAATGAAAATGGGCTTTATTCCTCCACAGGTGAAGGGCAGAAACCAAAGGTTCTTCAGACCAAAGAGTCTTCAGTGCAGTACAAGTTTATTTATCTGCCAAAAAGTCTTTCTGGTGGTTTGTTCAAAAGCATTTCTTCTATTTCAAAAACTTATTAGTTTAGTAAACCAATAAATAAATGGTCTTTTAATAAAGGCGAGCCAAACAGTGGCCTCCTTGACATCGAAGTTAAGATAATTTTTCAGATTTACACCCAGATCTGTAGCAGTCTGTATCAGATACTGACTTAAAGGACCCAGGTCCACACTGATGTTGAACACATCACTGGGCCCAAACAACATGATGACTAAAACAAGCCACAGACTGTCCTTTCAGAGTTTCATCTTTGCTAAACATTGATTCTTGACCCTAGAAATCTCCAGGATCTTCTCAGCACACACATGAGAACAGAAACGTGCATGTGCTTTTGGCAGTGATGTTCAGGCTGCTTCTGTTTTTCCACCTCTGTTCAGCTAAGTCTGTCCGGGTGAGGATCAAGCTGGGCAGGGAGGGACGCAGCCACGACAAAGGCAAGAAGAGGCAAAGCCGCGGGAAGGCCAAGCCGGTGGTCAGCGATGACGACAGTGATGAGGACCAGGATGATAATGTAGGTCTCTTACAATAAACCGTGGTTTATATTCAGGCATTATTGGCATGTTGTCATCCAAAGGGAGTAGGACCAAGTAGGTGTCCAAATATTTTGCCACGGGGAGAAAAATCTTTTTTTTTTTTTTTTAAATAATTTTATCTAGAATTTTGTTTTTTTGAGCAGCTACAAGCTCAACATTAAACATGCAGCATTTTAAAGAAGTCAGGTCACTCTTTGTCTGAAAACACAGCAGACTGTGGTCATCCTTTAATTGAAAACAATATACCCACCCTAACAAAATCCTTCCAAGGAACACAAAAGGCCCTCGGTTCACACTTTGGACACCCCTGGATTAATGAACACAATCAGCTCATAACACTCTGCTTCTAATCGCATATTAACTTGACTTGATTTGTAACAGGGTTGTAATTTTGTTCTCATCAGCCTGTAGAGACGACTGGACATATATAAAATGAAGTCAGAAAATTATAGATTCTAAACAAAAAAATGGCTCAGTTCAAATACTCCTCCTGCAGCACACAGCTTACCAAAACTGAAATGTTTATTTCACGTATCTTGATGTCTCACATATGGTATCATACTGTTCCTCTTTCTGAGAAAGATTAAAAAACAAAACAACGCTTCGCTAGAACCTGTGTTAGGTTTGTAAACTTTTCACACAAGGTCTGGGAGTCAATGTCCCGTTTTTACCTATTAGTACATCCATTTCATACCCACATGTTCCTGTTTCGTCCCTTCCTCCTTCCACTTCGTACCCATGTCCTTAACCGTTATGTTTCAGTTTGTTTTATAGGTATTTTAATAATTAATAGGGATGAATAATTCAAAAAATGCTTAAATTTCAAAGTCTAATTTATTGGTTATTTTAACCCAGGACCCACTGCATCCGTGAAGGGTCTAACAAATTGTCCAAGGATTTCCTCCCGATGCCTAATGGCAGTCAGGGTGCCATCGGTTATGCTGTACAGGTCTGTGCATCCCTCCATGGATATACAGTACCTCTTCAGACCAACACTGACCCACCACCAAACCGATCATGCTGAAAAATGTTGCAGGCAGCAAAACGTTCACCTTAGCTTCTAGAGACCCTTTCACGTCTGTCAAATGAGTTAGCCTGGGCACCACTGAACCTGCTAGATCCAGTGTTCTTTGGCAAATACCAGTGGAGCTCCAAGGTGCTGTTAGATCCTGTTGGAGGACATCAGTCCCTCAAGCTGCCCTCAGGAAGTCTGTTTCTAAGGTCGGGGTCAGAGAAATTCATGCCAGTGGTCCATTGGAGATCACTTTGTAGGGCTCTGACCGTACTCATCCTGTCCCTCCTTGCACAAAAGATCAGATACTGGTCCTGCTGATAGGTTACGGACCCCTGAAGGCCCTGTCCAGCTCTCCAAGAGTAACAGCAGACAGTCCTGGAAATCTCCTTAATGTTCTTGGGACTGTGCTGGGAGACACAGCAAAGCTTCGGGCAATGGCACGTATTGATGTACCATCCTGATGGAGCTGGACTGCCTATGAAACCTCTATAGGGTCCAGGAATCGCCTCATGCTACCAATAGTGACATGCATCCTGGTCAAATGCAAAACACTCCGTGTTTCTTTTCATGAGGCTACTTGGAGTTAGTTTTACTGCTTTTGTTGGAGTTTGCCACTGCTGCCTCCAGGTAAGCATGTCTGCCTGCGAAGCGCTAATTTCAAGCAGTTCGGTCTGGCTATCGTGGTTCGGGATGAGCACAAAGCTAACACAAGCGAAGCAGAAGTCGTCTATTTGTCCCTGTCCTCACTGGTGTGGCTTCTCACTTCATGAGAAGGACCAGCATGAGGCTTGTCCCGTCTTTCTTGGGTTCGCTCACGTTCGCAGAGCGTTTGCGGGGCCCCAACCATGTGCGTTCTGTTGCCAGCTTCGTCACTCGACCCTGGAGAGACCGGTTGAATTCCTAAAAAAAAAGTGCTGGCAGAGGCTGCTGTCTTATGGCCAGACCCCCTGCCCTCCGAAACTAAGGAAACCCTATTTTGTCCGATTCCGACGAGGACGGTTTTTTGGTCAGAGTCCCCTCTTCTAGCTGGGACAACATCAACAATCAACATACTCCATACAATGGAGTATGTTGATTGTTGGCTTACTGATGTGAGCTGACAATGAAGATGCTCGGTCTCAGCTTCAACTGGACCCCGTTCAGGGAGACGAGGACGTGCTGGACATTGGACGTGCTGGACATAGCGCCTCGCACCTTACCAAAATGTGTGGAGCCAGCACCTCTCAGAGAAACAGGCGTCCGCATTTTAACTTATCTGGACGACTGGGCTTTAATAGCCAGTTCCAGAGAGCAGGCGACAATGCAGCTGTCTCGGGTCCTGTCACACATTCAGGCTTTAGGATTTTCGGTAAACTCTTAGCTAACGATAACCACTGCCTACATGTCTGCTCTCCACCCTTGGCGAGGACCAGGACTGTTGTGCGGAAGTTCACCAATAGAGAGACGAACCTTTCGCAAGGTGGTATCCACTGATGCCTCCCTGAGCGGTTGGGGGGCTTTGTGCTATGGCGTGGCAGTTAGGGTGGTTTGGACACCAGTTCAATCCAAACTCCACATAAACTACCTGGAGCTTTAGTCCACCTCCTTTTGCATCTGAGGAACAAAGGAGGTTACACTTCCTGTGCCCTTTACAGTCACTGTGTATTTACATTGGCCGTACACAGACTGAGAAGTTCTGGGTAAAGCTCTGCCAGACAGAGACTCTCCCACTGGATTGTGGAGGCCATTTCTCTAGCTTACAGCAGCAGAGGTCTCCTGATGCCCCATGGTGTGAGGGCTCACTCCACCAGGGGCGTAGCAATCTCCTGGGCCCTATTTAACAGGGATGTCTAAGAGTGACATTTGTGCAGCTTCCAGCTGGTCTTCGCCGCACACATTTGTACAGTTTTATTGTTTGAATGTTACATCCCCTACTCTAGCTCACTCTGTACTTTCTGGTTTGATTGCTCTGCGGTTTGATGGCTGTTCTGCGGGGCATTTCTATATGTCCCATACTCATGTGTTGTACTGAGTGAATTGACTGAAAGGGATTGTAATGTTATGCATATAACTACTGTTCCCTGAAGGAGAGTACTTTTACAGCACATGAGAGCACTCATGTGCTGTACTTTGTTACTCTCCTTCAGGGAACAGTAGTTATTTACATAACATTACATTTCTGGGGTCATCTCATTGTTGCCTCTTTAGTGCAGCTGTTGTTAATTTCATTCACACCAAACCAGCTGACCCTGTAGAGGGTATAGAGCTGGTCCAGTGTTCCACGGCCGGGACGAAAACCACACTGCTCCTCCTGAAGCCGAGGTTCGACTATCGGCCGGACTCTCCTCTCCAATACCCTGGCATAGGCCTTAACCAGGGAGGCTGAGGAGTGTGATCCCCCTGTAGTTGGAACAGACCCTCCGGTCACCCTTCTTATGAAGGGGGACCACCACCCCAGTCCACCAGTCCAGAGGCACTGTCCCCGATCGCCACGCAATGTTAAAGAGGCGTGTCAACCATGACAGCCCCACAACATCCAGAGATTTGAGGTACTCAGGGCGGATCTCATCCACCCCCGAAGCCTTGCCACCGTGGAGCTTTTTAACCACCTCGGTGACTTCAGCCCACTTCGTCACCTTTATTATCTGCTTATTTCTGTTTTTCTGATTTATTTAAGCCTTTTAAGTCTCTTTCTGCATGTCAAAATATCTAATAGGAAGTTAAAAGGACGATTATTTAAGACATCTGAGGTTTTGTGTGAACTAAAATAAAATTGGACCATTTTTTATCTTCATCTTCAGCTCCAGTATTTTTCTAGTTATTTGACCTTGGAAAATTGAAAACTGGAGGAGGTTTAAACTCCTTTTACTGAAGTGTGCCGGTTTACCAGGCGGCAGCTGGGGTCCAAAGTGGTTACTGTGCACCCACTGTGTCCACAGCAGGTCATACAAACATCTATACTTTAGGGACAAATAAGGTCAAAGGTAGCTCCTACATACCACTTATTGTTCAGTGTCATTTAATGAAAAATAAGGCCAGAAAGACCGTTTTAAACTGAGCTACAGCCTGTGATTCAGTAACTTGTTATAGTCTTTACCTAAAGTGACTAAGAAGCAACTTGAAAGAGTATGTTTGATTCTGACCAATTTCATTATAGAGAAGTAAACGGATCCTCACCCAAAGACTAGCTCGAATAGCTCAGGTTTTCTTCATTTAAAATGTTTCCAGAATGTCAAAGATTCAGTTTTCTGCTTTGATGCGAGGCCTTGACTGTGAGGTAAAGAAACGAGTGAAAATTAGTTCTCCTTTCGTATAAATGTGGAGTTCTTACTGTAGTCTCTGCATGCACAGGGTTTTTCTATCTTTGATAGAAGCAGTGAGACTAGGTCTGCTGAGTTTCATTACTGAACAACACTCTGTTTTACCATCAACAAGTTCACATTGTTGGACTCCCTCGGAGGGTCAGTGGGAGTTGTATTGAAACTCCACAGCTAATGGAGCCTTTCATGCTGTGGCCTTATTTTGTGTTTTCTATCAACAATCCCCATCAGTGGCAGAAAGTTACCATAAAACAGAAGCAGTCGGCAATGAGAACAATCACAGTTCCAGGTTTTTCACAGCTTTGGCCTTTTTCTGTCACTGCAGGTGGGTAATACCAACAAGGATAAAACATACTTATATGCTCATATACAAAAGAGGAATCATTTCAGAAAATCCACCCTCTGTGTGGGGGAAAAAGCATCAACTACTGTGAATCTGAATAATTTGATCCGGGTACGACTGGATATCCACCTTTGGCCAAGGAAGTGATTAGGACACCTGAGTCAAGGATTTGATGGCGTGAGCGTGATTGCAAAACTAAAGCTGAAATAATTAACCCACATCCTACTCAACATTTTCTTAATTCCATCACAATGCCCCCATTTTTCTCCATCAACTAGCATCTCAACTACTAAAAATCATCAAAGGCAGTTGAATGTATTATTTGCATTTAAAACATGGATGCATTAAAAATACCAAACGTATCCTTTAGTCCTTTTGCGATTGCAGATATTGATACACAATGCGATGACGGTGGTTGGAGGTATTGTGCAGCTCTGATCAGGATTGTCCAAGGCAGCTGTTCTCTCGGAGATGGAGGTGCATTGACATTTCTCCAGCTGATCTTCCCATGTCTCTGTCTGTTTCACTTCAAACAGGATGTTAAATGAGACCTTCCCAAACACCACACCTGCTTGTTTTCAATTAATAAAACCAGAACATCTAAGTAATCTAAGTAAAACTTCTAAATTACCCTGAGGCGATGAGATTTCCCATGTTAGCTGTTAGCTTCTGTAACCCTGACGGTGGCGGCGCGTTGGTGTTTTGTAGTGACGGCACTGATATCGGGCCGGCGGCTGCATGAAGCCCTGATTCGGCTGAGCTGTTTACATTAACCTTCAGAGAGTGGCCCAAAGCTCCACTTGGCTGAATATAAATGTAGAGAGATTTTTAGTCTGACCTTGTTCACGGTGTCTCTGTCAGTGATCTCATTTTTACCCCGTGTGCAGACTCAGTCAGTCCATTTTTCTCTGGACTGCTCTCTGCTCTTTTGGGCTTTTCAGATGTTCAGATGACCTGCGGTGCTTTTTGCTTTCTCTCCTTACAGAAAAAAAAACCTTTGTCACACACCTCTGTCCTCTGAGTCTCTTCTGAGTTTTTACCACCTTTCATCCCTCTGTTTCTGCAGGATCAGTCAGACAAGAGCAAAAGTTACGACGACTGACGAAGACCAGCAGCTGCAGCAGCGTGAGGATGTTGTTTATTGAGCTTATGGAAAAAAGGACAATATCTTCATTTTGTTTTGTTGAGCTTCAAACTGTTTGTATTTTCCCTCTTTGTCTGACTGTAGGGTGTGTTATATTCTCCTCCATCAACTTTAAAAGATATTACTAATCAATCAGTAACTTGCAGAAATACCAATCAGCTTATTATCTTATTTTTCAGAGTTTTCTAGTATATTTTTATGTCTGTGCTTACATAAGGCACAAAAGAAATTCTATATGAAAACAGAGAGACATGTTTGGTGATTCTATAATTTCCTAATCTTAAAGTATTAATATTCCCCACATTATAAAAAACTAAATATAATTTCATGTATTGGTTATTGAAGAAAAAAGTTCAGTATGTCTTATATGCTGCAAATTTACTGGGCTAATTTAAAAAAAATTAAATTTACAGGTGAATATGAAATATCTGCGAGGAATAGTGAAAGATGACCCAGTTTAACTTGTTAATTGCTTAGGAGTGTCAAACAGAAACAACAATAATAGTTATATTGCCCCAGCTAGGAACACATTTCAGCTCACTTTGTGTATAAAAAGACACATTTTCCTGACAAAATGCTTGAGTGGATAATGAGTTATTTTGCTTAGGTATATTTTCAATTAGTGTTAAAATAAAATGAATAAACTTCTAAGCACAGAACTTCCTCAGCAAGCAGGTTCTAGTTACTATTATTGTAACATATTTAGAAAGAAATTGCTTTCTACTACCTTTAATTGAGCTAAAAAGAAAGTAATTACACTCTTATAGATTTCTTCTGTTTGTTTTGCCTCAATTAGAATTTAAGATCATCAAACTGATTTTAATATCAGAAAAGGATAGCCTGAGTAAATACAAAATGTAGTTTTCAAACGATGATTTCCTTTTATCAAGGGAAAAAAAGCTGTCTAAAACACCTGTATATGAAAAACTAATCACCCCCAAACCTCATAACCGCCATCAAGGGTTTGTGACGATGAGTCTTTTCAATTACTGTAAAGGAATTTGGCCCCACACTTCTTGGCAGAATTGTTTTAATTCCATCTCAATTGGATTTAAATCCTGGCTTTGACTAGTCCACTCCAAAAACATTTATTGTTTTGTTTTTAGCTTTATTTTCAGCCATTCAGAGCTGGACTTGCTGAACTGCTAGTCAAACATTCTCCTTCAGGGATTTTTGAAAGAGAGCAGAGGTCAAGGTCCTGAAGCAGCAAAATCAGCCCCATGCCATCACACTACCACCATCATGTTTAACTTTTGTTATGACTCCCTTTTCCTTAAATGCTGTTAGTTTTACACCAGATGTAACTGGGAGCAGACATTTCAAAAAAGTTCCACTTTTCTCTCACTGGTCCACAGAATTTCTTTATTTTTCTGCAGGATCATTGAGATGTTTTGTAACTCCTTCCCAGAAACAGCGTTGTAACCCTGTCTAAGCTAGTGGATATCACTGACCTTCTGTCTCATCTGTGCTTGGGTTTACTTGGATCAGGGAGTGGAGTGGTTTTAAAATCTTTTAGCCTGCTTCATGTGGTCACGCAGGTGCTATATTAAGGTGATCCCTTGATTCTACAGGCTTGGGTGTGAAACTGATCCAAATAATATAACACAGGTAATGTATGGTCTTTGTTTGACACAGGGCCAGGTAGGTCTGGGTAGCTGCTTTCCTTAGTAGATGAAATCATTTAAAAGCTGTTTTTGTATTTACTGATGTTATTTTTGTCTTTTGTCCAAAGTTCTTCTGGGGTTTGTATAATAGTAGAACTATTTTTCCTTCACTGAGCCGAAAACTAAAACCCGTTCATAGAAAAGCCTTTTTTTTTCAGTTCTTTCGTTAAATCAGAAGAAAGAGTTTTTCTTTCCGATCAAAAAACCTAAAATACGACAATTTCTTCATGTCAACACACTGTGGGAGTTAAATATCCACAGTAATAAACGTCTGTTAACATCTGTATTTTAGCTTTTCAGTTACTAAACCAACATCCCACTTCAATGCTAATATTAGCTTTTATTTAAATTAACTGGGATGAAACAAAAGATTTAAAAGGTGAATAAAAGCTACAGGTTTTCATTGGTTTGTTTAAACCTATTCTTTCGCTTTCCTGTAATCAATTTTAAAGAGCGACAGAAACCAACAGTCACAACCACCAAGCAGTTTTTAAATCTGCTAAAATGTCTAAAGTAGCTGAAACTGGATATTCTGATATATAAAATAAATTCAGTTTTTTAACTGATTTTATTATTGAAAATGTAATTGTACTTCATTATAAAAAGCCCCTGCCTTTCATGGATTCTGATTTTAAAATGTCTCTTTTTCTAATCAATTGTTTTGATTTCTTTCTTTTTTTGGAATAAGGAAGTGGTTTTTAGATCACTTTGTTGTGATGGACATGTGTGGCGAAAACATTTAGTTTGTTTAAACCAGCATCTTTAGCACATGTTGCATGAAAACAGCCAAAAACAGATTAACTTCATTCTTGGTTTTTGAAGATTTTTAAAGATATCTCAAGACAACAAATTTTACACAGGAAGAAAACACCTTTTGTTACATTTAAAACAGAATTTCAATAAAATATTTTTAAGTGTATTGATTTATTCCTCTGGTTTGACATGTCTGTGAATTAGTTTTACAGCCTCCCTGTACTATTTTGTGTGTTTGTGTTTGTAGCATGAGCTCTTGATGAATATACCGTGCACATGCAGGTTGATCATTTTTGTCTCTGTAATGTTCTCGCCAGCTCTCCATAAGTGTGACTTCATTTTTGCTTTCTTTGCACAGTGTCCTTGTGGTTCTAATCGCATAGCCTCAAGCAAATAAATATCAATGGTTTTCTGCACAAAAACATGTTTATCATTATTTTATCTAGTATTTGTGTGTGTGCATGTCAAGTTCAGCACAATCTTCATGAATCTAAATCCCCATGATCTAAAGTTGTTCTCCACCTTTTCTACAGGTTGAGCTTAAGACATGACTTTTGGATGCTGTTCATCAGGTGTATTTTTTTATTTTTTAAGATTTTTGACTATCATTGACAACCTACACCGTTACTGTAATGTGCAAAAGGTCATTGCTTATGAAACTGGCTGATCAGAAGGTTCTTTATCTAATAATTGAAATGGAAAGTTGGGTGGAAGGACAAAGTGAGGAAGACGGTGACGGGCAAAACTGTAGTCAGGAGTGGATTTTGAAGTCAAGCCAACCAATTCAAGAGTTTATGGGACATTCAGGAGTTGTTGACTGCTGCTGGTTTCAGTGCTTCAAGAGCCACCATGCAAATGTATACAGCAAATGGGCTACAGCCTTGAGTTATGTCCTTTTTTTCAGATGAAACTAAATTTTAATTTCATTTGGAAATTAAGGTCCCAGAGTCAGGAGGAAGAGTGGAGAGGCACAGAATCCAAAGGTTTTATGGTCCAGTGTGAAGTTTCTACAGGTAAGAGATAATATGGGGTGCCATGTGATCTTCTGATGTTTGTCCATCTTCAGATTAAAGTCCAAAATCAGCGCAGCCATCTAACGGTACATTTTAGACCACTTCATGCTTCCCTCTGCTGGAGATGCTGGTTTCTTTTTCCAGCCCGTGCTGGCACCTGCCCACAGTGCAAAAAGTACCACTACCTGCTTTAAAGAGCATCACGGTATCACTGGGCTGGATCGGCCAGAAAATGTGCTTGTCAAGAGGAGGATGAGAGATACCAGAGATCTCCACTGTTTTTTGCCTTCTTACTGTTCTTTCAAGCAACGGAGAACAGAAGAAGTGCCCTCACTCTCCACGGCACATCAAAAACGAGCCTCCTTTTTGTATCCCTGCCATTTTAAACAGAGCTTCACTAAGCCAATTCCCTTTAAGAATGACCATCCATCGCCTGCTTTTTATCCACCTCTTTGAAGTGCCGAGTTGTTGGTTCAGACTTGAGCCCGGGAAAAGATGAGCAAATTGGATGTTAATCCTTGTCTGAGCAGCAGGGATGTCAGGTGCCAGGGCCCATTCCTGCTATTCCTCTGTAGCCTTTGTCCACGGCTCCGCCACCGGGGCTCTATCCAACTCCAAATAAAATCAGGGATTTTTTTTTTTTTGCTCCTGATGACTCATGGATTGTGATCTGAAAGGGCCAGGTGTCCTCTGTTGTTAAAGAGTCCAGTTTGTTTGGTGCTGTAACCCGTCTGCATTCAAAGGTGGGAAGCGGGCCTTATCAGTGCAAACGCTTGCACAGCTTAAAAGGAAAGCTGGGAAAGGGCTTTCTATCCCTTCGGATTCCAGGGTTCACTATCAGTTTAACGCATGATCGGGAAAAATCCTCTTTTTTTTTCAGCGCTGAGGCTTTCAGATCAGATGGTAACTGAGGATTCATGCAAAACAGCACATCATACCTGCTTTAGGTTAACACTAAAGCTGTTTTCACACCTGATCCAGATTAATAGGTGGATTTCATAATAAAGCATTTATCATCAGTTTTTAATGGTTGTACATTTGTGTATTAAAGAACCAGTGTGGACCGTCCAAAATGATTTTAATCCAAAAGACCAGAATTCAGTTCAGCACCTTTTCCTCTTCGTTTCGTTTTTGTTATTACCTGGTAAGACCTGAAGGTTTAGTCTTCTTGTAATTTAACTCTGAACATCTCCAACTCAATTTAATGCACATTAAGCCCAAGCACTACTAAGCTCTTCATTTTTATATCACACACAACATTTTACAGTAACATGCTGTACCAGTTTAAAAAACAACTTCCATAATTTTGTTCAGTTAAGAGCTGAATGAATAATGGTTAAAATAGACATGTTTTTAACTTATATGGAAATAAATATATAAAACTAGACGTACAGTTGTGGTAAAAAGAAAGTACATCATCTTACCATGAGATGATGACTGTGAAAAACCTGTCTGACAACACGAAGTAGGCAAAATAAAACACCACATCATGCTTTCAATCTAAGGAGATTTAAGAGTAGGTGATAAACAAAGTCCTTGACATCTATCAGTCAAGAGAGGTTTACAACACCATTTCTAAGGCTTGGGGACACCAGAAAACCAAAGTGGGAGTAAGTATCTACAACTAGTGAGAACAGGAAACGGTGGAGAACCTTCCTCGGAGTGGCCGGCTTACCACAATTACTCCAAGAGGGTATCATTGACTCATCCATATAAATGATGGTCTGGGGCTCCCTTTCTGCTTTAGGACATAGAAGACTCACCATAGATGACGGAACCATTAATTCTGCCAGAATCTCCTGATTCTATAAAAAACACCAGACACACAGAATTTTTTTATCTGGATCCTTATATTGACAAAAATAAACCTCCAACTGGTAGTTCTTTCCAATTACAACAAAAAAGCACAATTCTTGTTTTTTTTCGAACTTTGGTGGCTATTTTGCTTTCTAAGACCTAAGCAAATGACTCTCAGCCCGAATTTAATCATCTCATGAGTTTTCCACTGTTTTCCACCTGTATTGCCTCTGCTTTGAGCCTTCAGGTGACACTGCAGGATAACTGCAGCAGTGAGACCAACAAATATTTAGAAGTGACTGTTATTCTGTAGAAATCTTTGTCTGAACCCGTCTATGAAAGGGCACGGCTGGATCAGTCATTATGGAAAGCACGTTCAAGAAAGATGTTAGTAAGTAAGCACATCAGAAGATCGATGAATGTTCTCTTTGTTGTCTGGAAGGAGGTGTACAAAGGCAGCTTTGTCGCAGACACAGGAGACACTCGGGTCCAAGTTGTGAAAGAAAGCTGTTCGACCGTTATGTATGAAAAGTGTCTTAAGTTTTCTTATTCAGGAGGGGAGCCAAGGCCAAACCGTTGTTTCAAATAAATAGAGCTTTTATTGCAGCAGGATAATAGACTGAATATGTAAAAAATATCCAACCGAGGCCACAATATATTGGCTTGCAGGTCCTATGAAATAAATGAAATTTAATTGATGTTACTTTTTTAGTAAAGTTTAAAGGAAAGTTTAATTAGTAATTCATGACTTCATGTTTGATCTGGGTAAAAACATGATGTGAAGCAGATCTTTGCTCCTCAACATTACAGAAGTGACCACACGCGGTGGCCAGGATGGTAAGCGAGGTAAAACATCTCGAAAGATCACTATTGGAGGATGGCTGGCTTTGTGTGGGTCACCAAATTGCCATAACAACCATGGCTCTACAGTCATATCGGAAATAAGGACACCCTATGACAGTCTGTGCTTTTTCTGACATATCTGGACAAATGGATAATTCTTTTCAATTTTAACAATAATAAAAAATGCAATAGGGGTGTGGTGTAGCAGTAGAGCGCATGACTCAGTCCTCAATGCAGCTGTCCTGAGTTCGAGACCCGATCCCAGGACCTGTGCTGCATGTCTTCCCCCTCCTATCCACCCCACTTCCTGTCTGCCTACTAAAAAAAATATGATATTTGCCAGAGAGAATGAGTCAAAGACCAGGACTTCTGGACTACTGTTCTTTGGACAGATAACTAAAAAACTAATTTATTTGGACACCAGAGTAGAACGAGAGACATGTCTGGCGTAAACCAAATACAGCATTACAAAAAAGGAACCTCATACCAGGGCTGCACGGTGGCGCAGTTGGTAGGACATGCCTGTTAGGTTAATTGGTCTCTCTAAATTGCCCTTAGGTGAATGAATGAGTGTGTGCATGGTTGTTTGTGTGTTGCCCTGCGATGGACTGGCGGCCTGTCCAGGGTGTACCCTGCCTCCCACCCATAGACTGCTAGAGATAGGCACCAGCTTCCCTGCGGCCCACTACGGAAGAAGCGGTATAGAAAATGACTGAACCTCATACCAACTGTAAAGCATGGAGATGGAAGTGTAATGGTTGGGGATGCCTTGCTGCAGCAGGATATGGTCAGGTCACCATCATAGAATCCACCACAAATTTTGCCATGTATCAGACCGTGCTTGAGGTAAATGTGAGGCCATCTGTAAAACAAAAAATAAGTCGTCAAACATCTCACAGCTGGACGTGGTTTCGACATGAAACAAATCCTAAAATAGTGGAAAAGCACCTCATGGGCACTGTTACTGTAAGTATGGAGGAGGATCTGTGTTGCTGTGGGCCATTTTCTCTTTCAAAGCTTCTAGGCATCTTATTAGAAAATGGGTTTAGTAACCGAAATACCAGACCTCTTGCCAGTAAACTGATAATAGGTCATTATTGGGTCTTTTAATGAGAAAACTAACCGAAACAGTTTACCTTCTTCCACGATCATGTTAGACCCCGGATTTAATTTCAATAGAAAGTCTGTGGGGTGAGCTGAAGACAAAAGAGCATAATCAAGGACCGAGAACTCTGGACGATCTATAGATACTGTTTGTATCATTCTATGTTGTGAAATGTTACAGGAGCAGACTAGTCCCGGTTGGCAGACTAAGACACTGAGGAGCCATTTAGTCTGCAGGAGCTGTATTACCAAATTATGACCCTGATCCAACCCAAAGGAAAAACTCGGTCAAATTAAAAAAATAATATGATATTTTATTAGAAATTAAAAACAAATTTTAAATGTTCCTTAGATATTCAAACAGAAACCTAATGTTTTCTAAGACAACCAGTAATATAAAATGATAATTGTATTAATAATACACGTTTTTTTTTTTGCCTTCACCTTTACCAGCAGTTTTTGATGTAAAAAATACTGTAAAGATATTTAACAACAGCCAAGACAAACTGGATTTCCCCCAGTTTTCTTCCCCAATCTCCAAAAGTTCAATTTAAATCCTCAAAACATTCAGTATTTTTTCAGTTCAGAGTTTTTACTTTAAAAAAAACTTTTTTCTAAAGCTAACACTGCATGAGTCCACAATTTTAGCCCCATGGCACCAAAAATGTTGAATATTTTTCCTTTGAAGCGAAAGATGAGTGGTCTAATCTTGAGATTATTTCGATCGATGTGAAGCTCTCTCTATTTTAGCCAAACAACCTGGAAACGCTGAAGTAAACAAGTCGATCATTTTTCCCTGGGTGGAATGTACTTAGCAAGAACAGCACGCTCTTACTCCAGGCTTACATGCATCGTACAAAAACGAAACACAAAGTGCAGTTGGTTGAGCCGGAGGATTTCACTGTGGGATGCAGGTTATGTGAATGAAATGGGTAAACACTCCTGCATTCCTTTCTTCTGAACTTGAATCTGTTGCTGCAGTTTTCATTGAAACAATTTAGGCGAAAACCTTATTTTCTGACCCAAAACCTTTAATCAAGATACAATATTCCCTTAATAATATTGGGAATGGACAAACAAGAGTAACACACAAACTGTACACAGTGGTAGAAGGGGGGAAATGTAAACTGTAAACTTTTTTCTCATGAGTTGCACTCTGACCATTATACAGAGTTGCTCCTCGCTCCGTTCCTCCAGGTCCTACTGCCTTAGGAATGCTGAGAAATCTCTTGTTTTTGAACTGGCTTTCAGCACATGTGGACTCATATATTTGTTGTCTTAAATTGTTGTATTGTCTTTTCTTTCTTCTTAATACTGTTTTATCTTAATTGGTTCACCCTCATGCCTTTTTATCTTTCTGCCTGCTTCTCTTTGTTTAGACAGCCATTTTAAACTGTTTTTATTGTCTTATGTTTTGTGTTGATTATTTTATTTCAACTGCCTTCCTGTCACGCCCTGTACTATTTTTGGCTGATTTCTATTTATAAAGCACCTTCTGCCTGAGTTGTTGGAAACATGCTATATAAATATATTTTACCTTAACATTGACCTTACTGCAGGGTGCCTTATTCGATTCCTCCTATTCTGCAACTTTTAGAAGCATCCCTCCTAAATCAAATGAATGGTTCACTACCAGGCATCTGGAGAGATGAATGAACTGCTAATGAGTAAATTTAGCCATTTGATTCAGGTGTGTTGGAGAAAGGATTAATTTAAAAGTTGCAGGATAGTTGCTCTCGAGGACTGGACTTTGGCACCCCTGGCCTAAAAACTATTCTGCCTTTAAACTGCCGCCTAAAAAAGTCAGTTTATTACAGTCTCCCAGCAACCAGCACAGCCAAGTCAGGCACAGTATAATCCCATGAGTTTGTTCAGCTGGTCATTTCTGTCACTTGTGGAAAGTGCTGTTCAAAGGTTTATGACCAGATATGTAAAACATATATTAAGCTTTTAACAAAATAGGTTTGACCATACAATGTCCTAACCAGTAATACAATTCTTCAAGATATAATACCTCATTGGTCATTATCATCTGCAGTTTATAAAATCAGTTTATAGCTATCCTTGTGGTCTAAATCATTAATAGTTTTCAGGAAGCTATATTGACAACAATACATTTCTCAACCAGAGCTTTCACACGTAATATTTCCCCAGTAATCTGACAGATTAAGATAGAGGATAAAGTATTGGAGCTAAGCCACTGTGTTGGAATGAAGACCAAATTAAAGCTGTTTGTAACCAGCAGCAGTTATTGATTGTAAATGCCTTCAATTTGCTGAGACAAATTGTTTTTCCACATGTAACCTTTATTGAAATGGGATTGCAATCCACTTTACTGATTACATTGGCATATGCTGTTCTTTGTCATTTCAGCAGCAGAACAAAGAGCTTTATTTGTCATATTTATTCCTTTTTCTTGTTACATGACAGTTTAAAACAGCTCTTCTCTGGTTGTCAGTTAGACTTTGACTAAATAATATTTTGTGTCCCTGTCCATTCAGATCTAAAACTAATCTGTCTGTGAAAACTTTGAGTAATGTACTGCTGGTAAGATATTGACCACTCATAACTACTTCGCAGAACATAACTTGAATAAACAGCAGCTACAGCTTTTTAGGATAAGCCAGACTGCCATCCCGAATGGCAACAGAAAAGGTTTCAAATTATGTGGTTTCGAAGCATAAAAAATATTCTGTGTCAGTTCCAATAAATCTTTCTGGCCTGGTTTTTATAGTCCTAAATTTAAAGCAAGGAATGCTTTATTTATGACATTTATTTGTCAGACATTTTCCAGCGGAGTCTCACACATTTGGTATTTCTTCAACATTCTTTTTAATTTATCAGGCAAGTAAACTGCATGAATATGAATATAAGTGAGGGACATAATTTACCAGTGCTGGTGGAAGATGCAGAGGTGTTGGAAATGAATAGTTGAATAACTAATTGAATAAATGAGTAAAACAAGCTAAGTAAAAAAGACAGATTGAGGTCGTAATGATTAGACAGAGTGACTTATCAGCCTAAATCCAACTCCTCGCTGTTATCGTTTGCTGCAAAGCTGCAAATTAAAATGTGTCAAAACTAAAAATAAATATCGACTGTTCAGCGTTTTGCCAATGTCATTTAAAATTCATATTAAGCAGGACTTAAATCAACTAAACAAAACCACTGAGACACAGCCACAGTGATGACTATGAGAAAATATCCCATTGAGTTAAAACTGACTTGTTTTCAGTGTCTGATGATGATCGGATCAGTGTAGATGGGCTCCATGCAGAGTGGAATTAATTGACATATTTTTCAGACTTTTCCTTTCAGTAGGAATTACACTAGTTTGCCTGTGTGGGTTTTTAGTGAGTAGAACTCCTGTAAGCTGTTTGTGGAGCTACTCTATTATTTTTTGTAACACTGTATGAATCCAAATCACAGTATGTGTCCTTCAGTATGAGGATCTGTACTATGTTATTATTTGTGCTTTTGTTGTAGAACGTATGATGATCATTAATATCTCTACAGCAGTCACTACGGACCATTTGAGCTGTTGACTTGAACAAGCTGAAAACAGCATTATTGACAGATATTTAGAGGTAGATCGAGCTACATGTGCTGCCATCCATTTTTCTGCAAAGAGCCTGTTTATATCAGGAAGACCAACAAAACCAGATTCACTTTACTTTGCAACAGCTTAACTGACAGCCAATACCTTATCAGCTGAAAATATAAAGGTACAGCAAAAACAATTAGAATATTGTGAGCAATTTTAGATAGTTTGACTCATATATAAATTCATTACACCTAGAGTGACATATTTCAAGCCCTTATTTTTTGTCATTTTAATAGTTATAGTTTACAGTCAATGAAAACCCAAAATTCTTAAATGAAAAGTTTTATATTTATAATAGAAAGTTATGTGGAAGGAAAAAGCGTGGTAGGAAAAGGTGCACCCACAACAGAGATACCCACGGCTGAACAATTACGCACAGACGAATCCTACACAACTTAAATGTTGATGCCATCAGAAAATGGTTCACATAACACACCAATTGTCGACTCTGTTAGTATGTATGCATGTGATAGCGTGGGATGGCCTTCATAATTTTGCTTTAAACTTCTCCACAGCTTCAACCCCTTACCCTGTCTGCACAGCCAGCTGGGCCCTAATTAGGCGCCTGCTCTGGGTTATATTTAATGCAACGGTCACAGTTTTTATTTGTAAAACATTTATGTATAATTTTCCTTTCACTTAACTCTTACATTATTTCAGGCTGCCCTATCACATACAATCCCAATGAAACACCTCAATGTTTGTTAAACAACTTCAATGGACATAAATACTTTTGCAAAGCACTGTATGCTCCAGGTCTGAAAGTAAAAATTAACTCCTTATTCCTTCCAGCAAATGTGCAAATGTGAGAAAACACCAATATCAGCTTGTTCACCACACACACAAAAATAAAAAAATATGCTTTAAAATGTATAGAAAGCACTAAATCAATATAAATACATCAAAAAAGTACAAAACTTTTTATATTACTGTTCTGTTAAAAAAATAAAAAGTCTAAAATTGCTCAGTGAGGTTTAAATTTAATTGTCTCCTGATGGTTTCTTTATTGATAGCGAGAAAAGATTCATATTATGACCATAAAATGACCATTAAAATGGACATTAGTACTTCCACCTTTCCTGCTTTTAACAAGTTGAAGGAGCAAATGCCCAGAGCAGTGACATGTATCAACATTCAAGAGGTACCTGGTGTGAGAACTGCCATCCCATCAACAGTATATAAAGACGAAACGCGTCCAAGTTTGCTAAATAGCCCAATTATGTCTAATAGGTATGACATCTGACCAGCTAAAGAAAACTGGTTGTGTCAGCTCAAGAAGGCTTGATATCTGTATAATAAAATATGCAGTTACCCAGAATATATCTTCTTCCCTTTTATTGTTGTCAGAATTATTTTTGTTGATAAATGCTTGTGGTGGTTTTCATAACTTAGTTTTGAATCTAACTAAACTCACAAAATCAGGAGAAAACAGAACAATGGCAGAGGAACATTAACTAGCAGCTTTGTTTTGATTGATTCAGAAATTCAATTCATGGTAGATGCCTGGGTTATACAAAGTGACTGATAATGTTTTATAGAGGAGACAACAAACCAAAGTCTAACAAAGAATGAGTAGTTTTGTATGATTTTCTGATATTTGAGGTTTTAGGCTGTTAATGAATTTCCAAAGAGCAACATCTGGAATCTGTGAACTAACAAAGACATTCCTTTTCTGAAATGCTGTGTTAGTTTTACATTGATTTAACGGGATGCACACTTTTTGTCTAATACTTTGCTAAAAGTCTTCAGAAATCATGAAGAAGTTCTCTGAGAAAATCGAGACGTGTCTTTGTTATTGTTTGGTCAGCAGTGGTTTTGGTCTTGAACCCTTCTGATTGGACACCATTCTCCCCTGGTCTCTTTCATATTGATGAATCATGAACTCTGACCTTTAAATGTAGTTCTGTGTTGTTTTGTGACCTCCCGGTGCCATGATTGTTTGAACGTAGACTCTAGCGCTTGGCAACAACTAAGGACACAACATGAAAGCTTGAAAGGTTTATTAAAATTAAGCATTAAGCAGGTGGATTCTCAACGTTTGCAGTGAAAAAGGAGGCCCAGGAGGAGGTGAGTATATCTACAGGATCTGAGGTTGGCAGGTGGTGAATGGTGGCTTGGTAATGTTTTCCTTTGGTTTTTTTTCAGAGGTTGTGGTTGAGGAACGTAGAACCTGGGCAGGCAGGTGAGCGAGCGATTGCTGGTGCGATCCGAACAGCTGATATCAGGAGGGCAGCCAGAGGAGATTCACAGACGGAATCTTGAAAGGTTTTCTCCAACAATGGGAGGGAATGAGGAAGCAGAGCGTTGGAAGGTAGGAACTGAGCATCAACACGGGACTGTTTTTTTGGATAGGAAGACAGCAGGGATTAGCGTCAGAACTCAAGAAAGGAAGAGACACAAGGTAGGCCTGATTACCAGGCACGACAGCAAAACAATCTGACATCTGCCTCAGGGAATCTGCTCCTCTTCAAGCTCCTTCTGATTGGTCTTGATGAGCTTCAGCTGCAGTGAAACACATACCAGTCACACCTTGCAAAGGAAGAGGTGAGAAGAGACACAGATGCAGACACCAACCTGCACACAGCTCTGTGGATATAAAACCTGGTGGAGCTGTCAGTCACAGAACATTAGGTTGACTCCTGGGAAAGTTCACCATTGTTCCATATTTTCTCAATTTGTGATTCCCTGGAGTCCTACAGCCTTACAAATGACTTCGTAACCCTGTCCAGAATGTGTAGCCTATTACCTGTTGTCAGACAGGTTCTATTTCAGTTTTTTCTTGATTCTACAGGTCTGGGAGTAATTAGGCCTGAGTGTAGCGGGTGAAATTTACTTCAGTTGACTAAATACAGCTGTTAGTCACTGTTAATTCAGGATTTAACATGTTGGTTTGGATAGTTTTATTTCCCTTAATAGACTACATCATCAATTGAAAACAGTATTTTGTATGTACTCAGGTTTTCTTTGTCTGTGTTAAAGTTTTATTTGATGTTCTAAAACATTTAAGTGTGACAAGAAACAAAAACAGAGGAAATCTGTAAGGATGCAAATATGTGTGCATTTTTTTATCATGTCAATTCACAACAAACCCCATCTTCAGGAACTTTACAAGACAAACAGGTCCAATTCAAATCCAGTTACAGTCTCTAGTTATAGAGCACCAAATGTGATCCAAATTCTTTTTAATTTGGTGCCGCAGTTGGTAGCGCTGTTGCCTTGCAGCAAGAAGGTCCTGGGTTCGACTCCTGGCCAGGGGTCTTTCTGCATGGAGTTTGCATGTTCTCCCCATGCATGCGTGGGTTCTCACCGGGTACTCCGGCTTCCTCTCACAGTCCAAAAACATGACTGTTAGGTTAATTGGTCTCTCTAAATTGCCCTTAGGTGAATGAATGAGTGTGTGCATGGTTGTTTGTCCTCTGTGTTGCCCTGCGATGGATTGGCAACCTGTCCAGGGTGTACCCCGCCTCTCGCCCATAGACTGCTGGAGATAGACACCAGCCCCCCCGTGACCCACTATGGAATGAATAAGTTATTTTAAATTGGATCAATATGTTATATTGCAATCCAGCTATATAGATCTAATTTCACAGACTATGCAACCCTGAGCAGGATGAAAGCGTGTACATGTGTAATATTTCTCCTCTTACTTTTGTCTTCTACTACTGCTGCATATGGTTCCCACAGTGTTCAGTCAAGTAAGGCAGGAAATGCATCCGTTTCAGTCTGAAGAGCTCAACACAATCGTCATTCAGCCAGGGACAGGCTGCAGTCACATTATGATCTGACTGAAAGTAGCCTCAGGGACATTATCTGGGTGAAAAAAGGGTTTGCTTGATTTTTAACGCAAAATGTATGTAATGTTAGGGATTGCTGCAATTACAGAGGTACAATCATAGATTATCAATAGTAACAAAGATAACTACATCCTGTTTAACTTGTTCTGTTTCAGCTTCAACAGAAATCAGGTTTAAGAGGCTTTTTGTTCTGTTTATATATTATTATTTTCAAAATACAAAGAATATCCTTTAGAAACCGTTATTTTAAACTAGAATGTGAACTGAAAATGAGAAATTTAATGGAAATGTAAAGTTACTGAGGATAATCTTTGCAAAGAAAGCTCCACAAAGCTTCTAAGCTGACCTTCTGGGATTGCTTTTGCCAGCTGCTATTTTCATAAAACTTTTTATCTTGAATTTCAGAAAATTGTATTTGCAGTTTTGTTACATGAATCTACATCTCTGTGGCTTTTCTGCTATGATAAGGTGATTATCTTAAAGCAGCTTTTCTTCACTTTCAGGCATTTTGAATGGCATGTCCCATGATGCCTAAAGGGCTAGTTTTTATGTCTGAATAGAAACGGACAAGTTGGAACAACAGCATTATTCAAATGTTGAGTAGGAGCACCAAAAGAGCACTGATGGAGTCTGGCCCTGATTTCTCACCATAAACTGCAGCAACGAATCCATATCAAGAATAATGGAGCAAAAAATGGTCAGAAGCATAAGAAGGCATGTGGACTGGGTTCCGTTCCATCACCTGATTCTGATGAAGAGTAAAATGACTTTGAGGAATTTATTGTCTGAAAGAGAAGCAGGATTAGAAATGGCCAATGAAGCAGATGGCTCAATTGAAAAAAAAAAACAATCGCAGCATGTTGTCTCAGCCTTCTGATAACACCATCCCTGCAGCTGCACCATCAGGTCTTTAATGCAACGTAGGCAGTGTATGTTAATTCACACACATTTGAGAGATCCAAATACTTCTGCATAAAATTTTTAAGTTAAGTCAAAATTATTTAAGAACAAATGTTTGAGAGCTGTAAAAGTAAAACTGGAATATGATTTCATTCGGTTTATTTAGGCAGCATTTACAGCAGAAACAGAATAGAAAAGTGGGTAGGATTCTTTGTAACTGTCGGATCCTATATGGCAGCCTGTGACCACTTTGCTTCATTTTTTAATTAAAAGCTGAGCAAGCAAAGACCACATGTGGGGTTCCTCAAGGCTTCATTCTCGGGCCACTTTTATATAACATTTCCATGATCCCACTAATTCAGATTGTGGAGTAGTATAATATATTTGACAATATCTATGCTGATGACATACAACTTGTATATTTCTGTGGCATTACGTCGCTATAGACTACTACATTCACTGGACCAGGAGTCCAAAATATCCATAAAGGGCATTGGTCAGAACTTCCTCCAGCTTTGGCAGAAAAGACATAAATCATTGTTTATTGCCCTCAAAAATCTAAGGTTGAGAATTTAAGAAATCAGAGAAATCAGCCCTTAACACTAAACGAAGCCAAACACTGCGGATCAAGCAAAAACAACTTTGGTGTTATCATGGACTCAGACCTGAATTTAAACTGCCTAAAATGTCAATTTCTAGGTCATCCTATTAAAACTTTTAAAAAAAGGTTTTCAGTCCTAACAGGATGCTTTTCTTTTCAGTAGGTTTGATTATTGTAATGGTTTTTATAAAAGTCTCTATAAAAAATCAATCAAGCAGCTGCAGCTTGTCCAAAATGCTGCTGCCTGAGTCCTGGCTACAACTTAAAAAATAGGTCATATCACACCAGTCCTTCAATTGCTGCCCTGGCCCTTTGTTTCTCAAAGGATATACTTTAAAATCTTGTTGATGGTCTAGAAATCATTAAATTATTTTGGGCTTATGTATATCTTACCCAACAACTCCATTCAAAAAGGAGAAAACTTACAAAGTAGCTTCTATGGAAAGAAAATGAGAGAACACAACATCAATGGTAGCAATAATCGCAGATGATGCGTAAATGGAGTCTATCTATAGAAAATGGTACACTGTGGAAAACTGGGTCACTATGTCCAGCAGCTTGGGCCTGTAAAGTAACCATAAATGATTTTAGGGTAACCTAAGCGAGTCTGTCAGCTTGTTCAAACTTATATTTTGCAAGTGGTTGATTAAAGACTAGCTGATACCCAAACCTAAACTGTTTCAGGATTCGAACTTGAGATGTTTGTTCCTACTCTTTTTCCTCTTGTTTAGATTGTTGTAATGCACTTTTCACATACATCAACAAAAAAGCCCACTTGGAGTTATCTAGTTCTCCTCGTACATGAGTGGGTTCTCTCTGGGTACACCAGCTTTCTCTCTACGCTGTCCTTCAGTCTTATTGTGTGCGTTGTTGTTTATCCTGTGTGTCTCTGTGTTGCCCTGTGATGGGTGACCTGCCAATAATGTACCCCACCTCTTGCCCAATGACTGTTGGAGATTGACCCCAGCCCCATTACAACCCTGAAAGGAAACCTGTTAAATGGATGGACAATGGATGTATAGATGTTTTTGTTTTGTAATCTGTATCATTTAGTTTCGTGTTTCGTAAAGCCCTTTTTGATTTCTATCTGTGGAATATGCTGCATAAATAAGCTTATTTAATCCTAAAGGCAATTTAGGTTGGATACTGATGTGTTGTCTTCTTATCGTCCAAAGATCTAGTCCAATGTCATTTTTTCTTGTAAAGAGTCCAACTATTTGTGAGATGAGCAACATTAACACAGACAAAGAATGAATCCACATTTGGAACTTTACATAAGGTCAGTAAACAACAGATGTAAATAGTGGTTCAATGAATATTAAACACTGCCACAAGTGACTTTATTGTAATCTTTCATTTAACATATACATTTCTGACTTTTGGATACAAGAATAACTTAATAATACATTGAGCCATGAATTGCAGGTGGATAAAATAATTATAGGTTTTAATTATGTTGGATGAAAAATGGTTTTATTGTTAGTTCACTGACAGATTTTAGTCTCTCGCTTTACAAGTCTTCAGTTTTTACTTACCTGCAGTGCCTGTAAGAAATTGAGCTGCTTGAAGGCTCTTAATTAATTACAGTTTTGGTCAAAACCAGAACAGGGTTGTAAATAAAAACTAAAAATCAGTACTGATATCTCCCCTCCATAAACTCCCAGCGCTTCTCTGATAATCCACAACAGAAAATGAAAAATTAAAAAAGGCATTAAATGTTTTATTAAACAGAGCTCCAGGCTAGGTTTTCCCACCATAAGAACAGGTGCTCCCCACTGTCAAAAACCCTCCAACAACATAAAAACTGAGATGAGAGAGAATTTTAAAGAATGTTTAGACTTTCATATTTTTTCATCCTTTTTTTCTGTTGCTGAAAAACAAAAATTAAGGTTGCAGACATTTTACCGAAATGATCAACTTGTGTTATAAAGTACTGTGTACTGTGCAAGTAGTGTTTTATTAGTTAAGATAAATAAATCCTGAATCCAGTTCAAATGGAACAAATATTTGTTACTTTCTATGTCCACATAACTTGACCAACTGACACCGACGTCAATTCCACTGAGCTAACATTACAAGTGCATTGCAAGTTATCCAGGATGGGGTAACCTCCTCACACAGAACACAGGAATGTCCTCACATGGACTGGATCCACACGCTTCACAGGACAGCCAGCTATTCAAGGCCCATCTGTCCTCTGACAGCTCAGAGACGAGGGACATTGTGTTGATGACAGCAGTATGCAAATTTGCACAGCGAAGACACATAGTAAAGGGATCTGTCTACAATGCCCTCTATGTCATTCATACCTTTTTTACATTTGGGCACATTACTGCCAAAAACTGGGATTTTATGAGACACATTGACATAAAGGAACTCACATATATTTCACAAATGAAAACAGAAAACACATGACTTGCATTTGTATGCAGCCCCTTTTACTCTATGATCCCCCTTTTGCCAAATCTAGTGCAACCGACTGTTTTCAGTAGCAACCTAATAAACATCAGACACATAAACATCAAAATCAGACCCACAGGCCAAATTTGTCCCAAAAGATAAATCCAAACGCCTGCTAGAGCTGGACTGCTGGGAGACAGCATATGGACTGTTAAAAATGCAATCCCCGAATACTCTGCTGGTGCATTTGCACACCAATCAGGACCCACAAGCCACGCTCCTGACATTAAAATGCTAGCTCAAGTAGAGGAGAAGATGGGAGGTATCTAGCTTGGACTAGTATGCATTAAATTAGTGTAGAAAACTGATGGTTGGATTTTTATTAAAGGAAAACATTATTATTGTTAGCCTGTGAAATAGGGTTGATAGGTTGATATTTACCTCAGAAGGCTACAAACAGAGAAAGAAGTCAAAGATTGTTTTTTTGTGTTTTTGATATTTTTGTTATTTGACATTTGGTTACACATGTGTCTATAGTATTAATCTCTGCTTGTTTTCATATGAAAAGGTTCATTGTATTCTCTGAAGAACTGTAGACATTTTTTCAATAAATAAGATGGGTTTGTCCAAGTTTTTAATCCTGGCCCACTGTGGCCCCTGCTAATAAGTTAATGGAGTTCACATGTGTGTCATTCATTTTCAGTATAAATCCAGATGTTCTGTGAGGTTTGATAGAGAACATTGGTGAACAAACAGCATCATGAAGACCAGAAAGAGAGCAGACAGGTCGGGGAGAAAGTTGTGGAGGAGTTTAAAACAGATTTAGGTTATAGAATAATGTACACAGCTTTAAACATCTCACTGAGCTCTGTTCAATCCATCTGTTGAAGATGAAATGACTAAGGCAAAATAGTGAACCATTGAAAATCTCCCCATACTGTTCTGAGTGTAGCCGACTAAAGACTTCAGATTTAAATTCTATATTTCTTCTTTGTTGGAAATTACTTCAGAGTGTTGCCTATGCTTGTAAATCCTGCAGCTGGCTGGTTGCACAAACCCTACCTGATCACTACATGACTCCTTTGACATGGGAAGCCGGCTTGTGTACTAGATACAATTGAAAAGTAACTGAATCTTGTTTGGTCAGTGAACCCCATGTGAAATTTCCTACACCTGTGAAAATGAATAAGAGTCTATTATGACCTTAGTTCATGTGTAAGGTTAAGACAGTCAGTTATCTGTTAATTATGTCTAAGGCGTAATTAATGTTGGACTGGTGATGCCTGCAGGGATCAGGATGCATGGAGGCTTCCGTCTTGCTAGAGCTGCTACATATGAGGCATTATTGTGTCTGAGTGTCTTCTTTAATATCTTCCAGTTCCAGATCAATACCAATCCAGTCCCAGGTTGTAACATTTGCTACTACAGAGGTCAGCCGATGCAGGTCTGTGACTACCTCGCTTGGCGGTCAGGGTTATAACCCCCCTCACTGCATCGGTCTTTTCACAAAACACATGGAAACAGCTAAAAGATGCCTTAATCCTGCCTTGAAGTGTCATGATCTGCCTGCGTTAGGTTTTCTGCCCTTCTGTTATTTCTATTTTTTATCAAAATCATTCTGATGTAGATATATTTTACTTTCCTGGATGCCTTTTACGTGTTTTGGTAGATCTATTTTCTCCCTGTTGGTTAAGCTCCTTACAGTAGTTGCTGTTAATTTTGATTCCATTGTTTACTTATTCCTGTTCTGTTAGATTCCCTGATTTTCTGTTAATTTCCCTCCTTCCTTCAGTTGCCTGCGTTTCTTTTCCGCTAGCTGCTCCTGATTGCTCCTTGATTAGCTCCCTTGGTTCATTGGTCTCTCCCTCAGTATTTATACTGTCTGGTTGTCATTTTTCTCCACTGGTTCCTTCTGTAAACTACTCTGACTACTACCTGCTCCATGTCCGTTACCCATTCTGTGCTACCTTTTTAAGTGCGTTGGTCCGACATGAACATAAAGGAATATGACAGAAATAACTAGTCAACAGGACCAAGCAGGAGGAAGCTGGAGCTAGATATGGGGAGGACGTAGAGATCCTGCCTTCTCCCCTGCTGTTGGAAGAGATGGAGGAATCTTTTGGGGGTTCTAGAGTGGTGCTGGCGCTGTCAGGGTATGGGCCAGGACAGAACTGCTCCTCTCCGCCTACACCATGTCCTGCTTCTGCAACTGCGTTTTCGGATCTGGCTGATGTGCCCTGACGTGTCCTGCTGGCCTACCACCGCTTCGGGACGACCTCACGGTCTTAAATCTGAACTCTGCGCCTCCTCAGGGACTACCTCACGCCCGTTGTGTTTTGGTTCTTATGAAAGGTTCTGTTTCTCATGTCACTGGGTAACCACTACAACCAGACTATAACCTTAAGTAACCTTAAGAGATACTCTGCATGAAATACATAAAAATGGTTTTAGCTTTTGTTTAACAAAGATGTAAAAGACGCAGAGAGATGAGAATGCCTCTTTTTCCTAGATAAAATTAAACAGAAAATGAAGAAATCTGCAAATAAACACCCAGCTTAAAAAACTAAAAATGGCTGCTGATGCTGCCTACCTACCACTTCCTTGACATTTATTCTACATCTCACAATATCCCACAAGACCTACAGTTGGCAGCAGCAACGTCAAAGATGCAGTGAAAGATGGTTCTATAAGTATTCAGGTGAGATGAATACTTTTGCATGCACTGTGCAGTCTGTTGGTAAGCCTAACCCTGAAGCTTGATCATTTTTCTTTTCCTTTCTTTACATTGCTTTGGAAAATTTAAGCAGTATTAACAAATTGATTCAATTTAGCGAAGATAAATTTCTTATCCACAAATACCTTCTTCTTATACAACATTGTGATTGTAAAAGATAGGTGAAACTTTAATTGCTGATATCTATAGTTCAACTGCGAATTTTAGATCTTTGATTAAAGGAGCTGCTCATACTGATCAGTTATGACTCAATGACTCCATGATGTTGTCTGCTATAAAAACGAACCAAACCAAATAAATTTGAAACATCTTTGAACTTTCCTCGCACAGTTGAACACAGTCTCCTTGTTATTCTGGTGTTAAAGTGCCCTAAGAAACAAGAACCGAAGCACTCAGGTTTTAAATGAGCTGCACAAACTCTACAGAATGACTCCCTATTTTTCATCAAAGTTAACCATGTGCAGTAACAGGTTTTACTTCATAATGGGGTAGGGTGCTTCTAGGTTTAATTTCTGATCATCATCATTTCATTTATTGCCCCAGTTGTGAAACTCAGTCCTCCAGAATATATTACAACAGTAAAAGACTCAACTCACATCCAGCCTCCTACATAAAACAAAACCATTTCATGTCACCAAAAATAAAATCATTAAAAAGGAATTAGATCACATGTACTTATTAAAAAAGCTATTGCATGGGGAACAAAGGAATTTTTCATCCTATTACTCCTAACGTCTTTGCCTCTGTATCTTTAGCCTGAGGGAAGCAGTGGTTCTGCCTGTTCGCAGAACCTGCTGCTTATATACAGCAGATCTGTGGAGGGACCCATTATTTTATTAGCTACATTGAGCACCTAAACGAATTTTGTAGAATCTTAATCAGTCTTTCCCTGTAGATTGATTAGATGGTTAAAATTCTGCTGATGTTGTGATGAAATTACTCTGAATTGTTTTCACAGATGCCCAGCTCACAGGCCGTATGTGCTCAGACTGCAAGAACACATCGGTTGCTTTCCTATAATCCAGGCAGAATACACCTGAGATGTTAATGCTCTCCTCTGTGTAACTTCCATCTGTACTGTCCTTTTTTCCCGCCACATCTGCACATTTTCCTTTTCTAAACAAGTTTTTACTTCAGTCCGAAAGGATATCAAACACGTTTCCTGTTTTGTTTGGCTCTCAACGCCACTTTCCCCAGCAGGCTTCTTTGTGTGGCATAAAAACACCTACTGACCTCCTGCTGTGAGGTGTACCTGGCCCAGAATTCAGAGCATTCAATTAGCTGACGAGGTGAGGGGTTAATTGGCCTCAGTGTGAAGTGTTTTGAGTTGTGACAGGCTTCACAACTCAAATGTATGTAGCTGCGTGAAGTGACAAAGAGCCAGCTATAAAAAGCACACGCCTTTCAGGTAAAAATGTTTAAATCATTACACCATGAATTACAGTGAGAATATTAATTTACGAGCACACGTCGCCCTTTAGAAATTATACTTTTTGTTGAATTCCACATGTGGAGTGGTTGACAAGAAAGTCATGGTTTTATAGTCTGTTTTTTTATGTTTTTTTATGCCTTCTGAAACACATAGGGATCAGACTCATTTACTTTCATTTGTCATTGAGTTTGTAAGTGAGCCTATAGAGTGATAAATGGTGAGGAGAAGTGGGAAGCCAACTTTAGCTCTGGAAAACAGATTAAAAACCTCAGCATGTCGCAGTCAGGCCAGCTTCCACAGACACACTAATTTAGACTGAAATTAGAGGAGAATCAACAACAGAGAGGCATCTACTGAATGTTATTCTGCCAGAAAATAAACTGTGTGCTAACTTGAAGACACACTACGCAAACATGAAACACAACCTAAAATCTGAGATGTTCATAAGTAATTTTCCTCAAGTCCAAGTCAAGACTCAAGTTTGAAGGGGGAAATCTAATTCCCATTTGCTTTGACGTTGCTGCTACCAGATAGTTAATGATCCAAGAAACCGGTGGATGGGGAGCTCTGAACTACTGTAACCTACAGATTTTAATTTTGGAGGACTATAGTCCTGAACCAGTTCCAGGCTGTGACATATTATTGTTATTGCAGGCAGGCCACAGTATGACCATACAGAGATCATGGCATTTGTGATAACATAAAAAAAACGATGTTATTAAAACAATACGATAACACTTAAATTATCAGTAGCTTAACAAATTAAAACCATCCATCCATCCATCTTCTATACCCGCTTCTTCCGTACAGCGTCACATGGGAGCTGGAGTCTATCTCCAGCTGCCTATTGCTGAGAGAGATGATTTTGGTTGTCAAAATGGCAGAAGATCAGCAGGTTCTCAAATGCTTGGATCATCACGTCTGGCATAAACATCTTCCAAAGTCATTTAAATCCCCTTTTTTCTCTTTTATGTTGCCTTTAACGTGTCTAGAAGCCTGAATGCATGGAGCTGCTGCCATCTTATTTGTTGATTAACTCTTTGTGCTAACAAGCACCTGAACAGTTGTACCTAATAAAGTGGCCAGTGACTAGATAGATGGGGGCACGTTTTATTATGGCAACATCGGTTAGAAAGTTTTTCCATATATTTCAGAATAACTAGTCTCTGCACACAGAGGGGGTTTCTCTAAAATGAACTACCTTCAACCTTTATCAGAAAAAATCTAACCACTTGTTCCACCTGTGATCAAGCAGCAACTTCCTTGTCCTACAAACGCTGCCACAAAAGAAAAACAATGACTGTTTTTGACACATGACTGCTTTAGTAACTATTGTGCAAATGATATGACTGAATGATGTGAGAAAATGTGCAAAATGAACAGCCAAGTCATTGTCAGACAGATGTGCTGTCATGAGGGGTCGCACTCAGAGCAGAGGCACGAACCAATTCTGAGTCCAGTCACACAGAAGATGAAAGCCAATTCACTGCTCAATAAATGAGGCTGAATCCCTCATTTCATCAGGTAAAATAGAAAGTGTTGCACAGAGTTGAGGTCTGACTTTTCGTGAGCTATTAGTGGCCATTTTACAAAATACAACAATCAAATTAGCGGTATGAGCTATCTGCTAAGGTTAATTCATTTCAAAAGTGACGTCCTTATATGTTTCTTGAAGTTAAAACCATACATAAATGATCAGACTGGCAATTAAAAATGAAGAAACAATGAAAATTACCTTTGGAAATGTCCCTACGACAGCTGAACTGCCTCTTGAAAATGAAACAGAAGTTTATTCTGCTGCCTGCCTACATATACCCGGCTGACCAAGCATTCAAATAGCATGGAGGCAAACCATCTCTATTCCTGCAGAACCCAGAGGGCTACAGGAAAAGGAGCTTCACAGGCATCGCATAAGGAGTGTGGAGCTTTCTCGGAGCAAAGGCTGCTTTATGACATGAACATTCCTAACCGACTAGTGGGTTTATTTTGAAAGACACTCTAGCTATAAATAAATATATTAAAAGCTCAAACACTGAAAGCTTCAGCGTACAGCTGACAATTAGGGTTTTTTAAGGGAAAAATGTTGTGCTTTTACGAGAAAGCTGAACTCAAAAATGATAGATGGTTTGGATGAAAGCATAGTATATCAGCCTCTTTCGCATGTCACTCAATAGTTTTAATCTCAGAGCTCTTTAAAAAAGCACTGAGAGAACAGAGGGCTTGGTTTAGTTTAAAAGCACTCCCAGTGAAACACCAGCGAGGAGTCATTTCTGAAAAGGTAAAATTATTTTTTGACACTGTGTCAAACTAAGGAATCCTGACAGTGAAAAGCTGAAAGGTTTGTGATAGCACATTTATTCTTTTTTCTTTTACCACAACTTAGACTGTCTCTGTTGCTAATAATTGTAAATTTCATAGTTTAGATTTTTTTAGTTTTTTCTTTTCTTTGTTGGCGTCATTTTTAAGGTGCTTGAAATATGGATTAAATTGATTTGAAGTAGTTGGTGGTCAGCAAGTCAAAAACATCCAGAACTTTTTTATTTAAACATTGAAACAATTTAGTCTTCACTGGACCAGCGAAAGTCCAACTCCCATATTAGACTCTGACACACACACTGTCTTTATAATGTTATTTTTGAAGTACATAAAGCATTTCCATTTATGTGAAATCTTCCTTGCACTGCAAAAAAAATATTAATGAAAATATAACTAGCAGCTTCTTTTGTTAATCATCACCTTCCTAAAAGAAATTACCTATGTTATTTTTTCCCGTTTTTCAGGAAACACAAATATTTCACTATATATATATTAAAAATTTGATTTATTATCAATTTCACCCAAAAAGGTAATAACAGATCAGAATCAGAATCAGCTTTATTGCCAAGTTCGTACATACAAAAAAGGAATTTGACGGTACACTTTGCTCTCTGGTTTTTGTTTTTTCCATTAAAGAATATACATATACAAATATACACATATATAAATAAAAAGGTGCACTGAAACATCTCTATGCTGTTGTTTGGTACTCTATTAAATGTTCAGCAGAGAAACAGCCTGGGGGAAGAAACTGTCTCTGTGGCGGCTGGTTTTTGTGAACAGTGCTCTGTAGCGGCGGCCTGAAGGTAAAACCCTGAACAGTTTGTGTGCAGGGTTTGTGGGGTCTGCAGAGATTTTAGCAGCTCTTTTCCTGACCCTTGACCTGTATAAGTCCTGGATGGAGGGAAGGTCAGCCCTGATGATTCTCTCTGCAGACCTGATTGTTCGTTGCAGTCTGGACCTGTCCTGTTTGGTGGATGAACCAAACCACACTGAGATGGATGAAGACAGGACAGACTGAATGATGGCAGTGTAGAAGATGACCAGCAGCTCCTGTGGAAGATTGAACTTCTTGTGTTGCCTCAGGAAGTACAGTCTCTGCTGGGCCTTCTTTCGAACAGTGTCTATGTGTGAGAACCATCTCAGGTCCTCAGAGATGGTGGTTCCTAGGAACCTGAAGTGGTCCACAGCCGATACAGTGTTGTTGAGGATGGTGAGGGGGGTGTATGGGGGTGGTGTTCTCCAAAAGTCCACCACCAGTTCCACAGTCTTGATTGGGTTCAGTTCCAGGTAGTTCTGACCACACCAGTGGACCAGCCCATCCACCTCCTGTCTGTATGCAGACTCATCACCGTCCTGGATCAGTCCAATGACAGTGGTGTCATCTGCAAACTTCAGGAATTTCACAGACGAGTCCGCTGAGGTGCAGTCATTTGTATAGAGGGAGAACAGGAGTGGAGATAGAACACACCCCTGGGGGGCACCAGTACTTATTGATCTGGTTCGGTAGAGGATGCTCCCCAGTGTCACCAGCTGCTGTTGGTCCGTCAGGAAGCTGTTGATCCACTGACAGGTGGAGGCTGGGACGTTGAGCTGGGCGAGCTTCTGGTGGAGGATGTCTGGTATGATGGTGTTGAAGGTCGAGCTGAAGTCTACAAACAGGATCCTGGCGTACGTCCCTGGACGGTCGAGGTGTTGCAGGATGAAGTGTAGACCCAAGTTAACAGCATCATCTGCCGACCTGTTTGCTCGGTAAGCAAACTGCAGGGCGTCCAGTAGAGGGCCTGTGATGTCTTTCAGGTGCTTCAACACCAGCCGCTCAAAGGATTTCATGACCACAGACGTCAGGGCTACAGGCCTGTAGTCATTTAATCCTAGGATGGTGGGTTTCTTGGGCACCAGGATGATGGTGGATCGTTTGAGGGCAGGAGGGGACCTCACACTTCTCCAGTGACTTGTTGAAGATCCGGGTGAAGATCGGAGCGAGTTGATGCTTTCAGGCATGATGGGGAGACGTTATCAGGTCCTTCAGCTTTCTTTGTTTTCATGCGCTGAAAGAGCCTATTTACATCTTCCTCAGAGATCTTTGGTGCAGGCAGAGGATCTGAAGGTAGGGGGTTGGTTGCTTTATGGGAGGAATTTGTTCCTGAATGGGATGTGGAGGAGATGATTTGAGGTGTGAACGGCTTCCTGTCATGTTTGCAGTAGAAGCCATTCAGACGGTTGGCCAGGCGAGGATTCTGTTCAGGATGGGTGGGGGGGGGCTTCTGTAGGCAGGTTTCTCAGACCAGTCCATACAGCCGAAGTGTCACCAGTAGAAAGGCTGTTCTTCAGCTTCTCAACCTCGCTTCTCTTGGCTGCTTTGATCTCCTTTGTTAGTTTGTTAGATGAGTGTTGACATAGCCATTTCTTATGGTTCTTTTAATTAAGTTACATAACTTTCTCAATTAGATCATATAATGTGGAAAATTAAAAGAAAAACAGTTGATAAAGTAATCTTTAAAAAGCAAGAAAAGAGTTGACTAAAAACAATTACTTGTTACAGCCACAGGTTCTGGAGCTCCTTTACTTTTTGCTAAATGCTAGTTTTGTGAATGTAGCTGTTTTGTGGACAAAAATGCTGACTGAAAGACAGAATTAAAATACTAAATATCCATGCAATATTTAATGCCTAGGCTATATTGTGGTAATCCTTATCACTTACCAATAGGGGATGAGCCCTGAATTATGGAAATATCTTCAGTGGCTGAGTAGATTTTGGTTTCCTGAAGCGGTCGCCATTTTGAAAAGCTTGCCAGTTCTACTCTTGCCATATGGAATTCCATGACCTCCTCAACTGAGGATTTAGACAATTTTGCAAGATGTGGCTCGCATCATGAAGAAACGATTTGGGCAAAAAAGTCATTTTTCACAAAAAATTACATAGGCCATTATTTTAGGATGTTATTATTTTAGATATTACTTTTACTGCTACTTATAAATCAGGTTTACATGCAGTCATTATGGGTGTGACCCAAATCCTAATTTGAGGCATTTTCATTTGTTTGAATCATTCTTTTTCTAAGGTAGTGGTTACAGGTTTTTAATAACAAGAACTAGGTGCACAAGCTTTAATTTATTATGTATTACATATTACATACACCCCTACCAATATTTGTTTAAATTCAATTCAATTCAGTTTATTTATATAGCGCCAATTCACAACACATGTCGTCTCAAGGCACTTCACAAAACTCAGGTACATACATTCCAATTAATCATAATCATTGAACAGTGCAGTCAGATTCAGTTATTTATTCAAATTGGATAAAACGTTTTTCTATCTAAGGAAACCCAACAGATTGCATCGAGTCAGAGATTTGTAGCATTCACTCCTCCCGTATGAGCATGTAGAGACAGTGGACAGTCACTGGCGTTGACTTTGCAGCAATCCCTCATACTGAGCATGCATGTAGCGACAGTGGAGAGGAAAAACTCCCTTTTAACAGGAAGAAACCTCCAGCAGAACCAGGCTCAGTGTGAGCGGCCATCTGCCACGACCGACTGGGGGTTAGAGAGAACAGAGCAGAGACACAAAGAGAACAAAGAAGCACTGATCCAGGAGTCATTTCTATGGGAAGGAAAAGTAAATGTTAATGGATGTAGCTCCTTTAGTCGTTTCACCTAGAAAGAAAGAAGAGATAAACTCTGAGCCAGTTTTCAAGGATAGAGTCTGAAAGAGAGCACATAGAGTTAGTCACAGCAAAAGCTCAGTCAATCGCCATGTCTAGGAGAGAGAAAGGGCTAAACACTGAAAGACAGGGCCATGTGGATCATCGGTAGAGGGTGAGCATTAAGTTGTTGCCAGCAGAAGCTTGGACAATGCCCCTCTCCAGAAAGGTGTCACAGTTAGACACAGAGTCAGGCCAGGTGTAGCTTCTAGGAAGAGAAAAGAGAGAGAACAAAGTTAAAAGCTGAAATAACAGCAAATAATGCAAAATTGGAGAGTAGTGTGAGAATGTAGCGAAGAGGGTGAGAGTGGTCATTATGTCCTCCAGCAGCCTAAGCCTATAGCAGCATAACTACAGAGATAGCTCAGGATAACTTAAGCCACTCTAACTATAAGCTTTATCAAAAAGGAAAGTTTTAAGCCTAGCCTTAAAAGTAGACAGTTTGTCCATCTAGAGCCCACTGATGGCCATTGTTATACTAAAAACCACAACGATTGGGATACCTCTCTCTTTCAGATTGACCATAACCATTGGGAAAGAGAGGGGTCATACAGGTAGCAGAAATGGAGGGTGTGTTTGCACCTCAACCATAACTGAGCCGGTTTAGGCTAATCCTGACTCCCCCTTACTCCATCCAACAGGGAGGGAAGAAGATGGAGGTAAAAATAAGGAAGATCGCTCAGGATAACCTAAGCCACTCTAACTATAAGCTTTATCACAAAGGAAAGTTTTAAGCCTAGCCTTAAAAGTAGACAGGGTGTCCGCGCCACGGACCAAAACCGGGAGCTGGTTCCACTGGAGAGGAGCCTGATAACTAAAGGATCTGCCTCCCATTCTACTTCTAGAGACTCTAGGAACCACCAGCAAACCTGCAGTCTGAGAACGAAGTGCTCTGTTAGGAACACATGGAACAATCAGATCTCTGAAGTATGATGGAGCTAGATCATTAAGGGCTTTATATGTGAGGATGAGAATTTTAAATTATATTCTGGATTTAACAGGGAGCCAATGAAGGGAAGCTAAAGTAGGGGAAATATGATCTCTCTTTTTAATTTTCATCTAATTTTCATCAGAACTCTTGCTGCAGCATTTTGAATCAGCTGAAGGCTTTTAACTGCATTTTTATTTAGCAAGCTGCACCTCAACCGTTCAGGTGTTGTAGCCATTAGGAATCTTCTGGCATGATTCTGGCTGGATATTTGACTGCTGTTCTTGAAAGAATTGGTGAGGGTAATTGAAAATGTGACTTATCACAGGTGAACAGCTCAGGCAGATATCCCTAAAGTCTGGCTTACTTTTTAGTGTTTTCTGTATGGACATCCGTGGTGTTTTCAAGCCAGCTGTAAAATATATTTTCTTCATTAAGGCCTGCTGGGAGGGACATGTCCCAAACATATCACTGCATCTAGAAGGCACTGCTGCCAGATTCCCAGAACACCTGATTTGACTCATTTTGTTGCAGTAAATCATAAACATATGAAATCAGATGGTTATAGCCAGCTTGTGTTTGTCATTTTAACTTAGCTGATAATTCTGAAAGAAAGTAATCAGCATCCAGAGATCGGGTCATTGAGGTCTCCATGGTTGCCCTTGCAGGTGGTGGGCCCACGTCTCTCGCCGATGAGTCCCGACCCCAGGGCTGGCTCCAAGGTGGGACCCCAGCTCCGCCATACCAGGCGACATCATGCACCTCGTTCTAGTGGTCTAGTGGTCGCTTGCATTAACTTTGCAGCAATCCCTCATACTGAGCATGTATGTAGTGACAGTGGAAAGTCAAACTCCCTTTTAACAGGAAGAAACCTCCAGCAGAACTGGGCTCACTGTGAGCAGCCATCTGCTACAACTGACTGGGTGTTTGAGAGAACACACAGAAACACTAATCCAGGAGTACTTTCTATGGCACATTCATAACAATGACAGTCTATAATTGCATTCTGGTGAAATTAGTGAAAAAAAAATCTGCTATTTTTGAAGCTATACTTTACAGCAGCAACGTTTAAACGGGTCATAGAAAGTATGATATTCCATCATGTTTAATAATGCTTCTGTTTTTATACAATAGGCAGTTTCATTTTTATGAATTTTGAAAATATACAGAAAAATGTTCAGATTAGAGTGTGACAGCGGTATTCACTCTAGGGTTCATTTGAAGGTGTTCAATTCCCTTTGCGTTTATCCAGAAAAAGCTCATTGAGGTTAAAAGTCAATAGTGTCCTGGAAAAATTTAGCAGAGATCCATCACTCCTATTGGACTTGTTGTCATTTACATTACTTCATCAGCAGGTTCAAACTTATTTGCAGGGCTTACAGAAGGAAGCTTGTATATGTAGGATTATCAGGACATCTTTCAAAATTAGTCTTCATTCAAGTTTTTCAGTTATAAACTAATTAGCACAATTTTTCAGCAAGCAAAGTTTTCTAACTTTAACAATTTTTTGAACTGAAACATATTTAATCCAAACTAAATCAGTCATCTTGATTAAATCAAACACTTCAACCTTTTATTAAACTTATCTTGAGTTTTTGGATTTAGAGTCACGTATAAGGTAACTGTCAAATGCTGGTAGTTTTTCTGCTGAAAGGAAATCTTATCTCATCTAATTTGTCTCCCAATTTTTTAGAGCAACCAACTAAAATTACCTGAGATACAGTACCATGCATGATGCATAACAGAGGCAGCTGCAGACGTTTAAATAAATAGGATTATGCTGACATGTACTTTAAACGCATGGAAGTGTTAAATTCTGTGGGGTCAATTCCTAACATATCTGGGCTCTGATGAATTATTTCAGGCAGTATCAACAGTAAGTATTGTTTGTACCTTGGGCAGGAATATTATAATCTCCCCGGTAAAAACTTGCAGACTGTGGCTTCAGGTCTTCTGCATTATACAAAGACAACTGTGCTACAATAAAAGGAAATTAGATTTTCTTCCATAGATTTAAACTGAGGATTGTGTCCCTGAAACAGATAATAAATTGGACTCCCTTATCTTTTTGCTTTCTAGGGCAAATACTCAAGCATTAATTCTGTCAAGTTACTCAGTTCTGAAGGACAGGTTTCATTTCATTTGGAATGTATATATTCATAGTTTGTTGTTAAAATTAACGTCTTTTGCTTAGTTTTTCATGTTTTTTAAAAGAAAAATGCCTTGTTTTAAAAACTCTTAAATGTGTTATGCTACTCCATGACCTTGTTCACTGTAAATCTTCATGAAACCCTGGTTTGGAGTCTTCTTTCAGTGGTTTCAAAATGGATTACCTTCCTACTGACAAACCACCAGGGGGTGTAATACACTTAGAATATTACTCACCTTGACCTCCACGTTTTTTTTCTGTGATTGTGGTGCAGGAACCCAGGACCTTTGTGGTTGATTCAAAGGAATCTTTAGGATTTCTATTTCAGGAAGTGTTATTTAAGACAAGAGTAAACTTGAATGATTTAAGTGAATTTGGACTGGTTAGGTTATTCATATAATTTGCTGATTGATTAAAATACACTTGCTAAAACATGAGTCTTTAAAGATACTTGCAAAGGTGTTTGTTTTTATTCAGACAGTTATCAAAACGAACGACTGGAAAATAAATGAATTTTAATGAATATTAATTGCAGGGTTTTACAAAAATACAAAGTTTTTCTTTAGTGTCCAGATTGTGTGTGTATAAAGACCAATAATATGTGAGGATTAACATTAAGCAATGGATTCTAAGGTAATTAGTTGGCTTTCATAAACATTGTGGTTGATGAGCAACTTTTGGTAGATTCCAGAGTAGCTGCTGAAGTATTTTATGTGTATTAACAGTACTTTTCCCCACGAAATACTGTGCTGAAGAAGAACAGAAAAAGGATCAGACAGAGTTCAAGTTGTGATCATACTTCACTTTTCAAAAAGGTGTCGACTTGAGTCCATTTGGGTTACAAATTTGACTTTATACCTGACTTAAATGAATTTACAAAAGACCCGGAACTCAGCTTGAACTTCTATCTCCAATTAGTAGTGATTTCACTTGGTCTGAAGCTTTTTGACTTGAAAATACTTATGTTACATCAAACAGAAAATATTTTATTTCTACAAAAGGGGCTTATAGATATATGCAATCAATAAGCTTAACTTTGTTATCTTACTTCGTTAACTTACCTAACAGACTTGGTGAAACAATGACTGTGTCCCACCACTGCTTGTCCGAGCTGTAGTTTGACCCTGATGACCTCCAACAGACAATGATGATGCTGCTGTAGATTGGATTCTTGTTAATTAGTGGGTGGGGGGGGGGGGGGGGGGGGGGGGGTAGCAGCGGACTTCCCATGATGCCACTGGCTGTAGTATAAAGCCACATCTTTCCAAGGAATCGATCTCTTCTACGCGGGTCACCCTGGGGCCTAAGCGCGCTAATGTAATGTAGACATAACTCTTCGACTGGATTCAAGGGTGTCATACGATCATCGAACATATGCTCAAAGTTACGTACGAATGAATTGCTGTAGGTGTATTCGGTTTTCATTTAAGAACGGGAATAATTAAAGGTACAAGCGTTGCCTGATTTTCTCTCTGAGATCTGCACTTTGTTCCCAGAGAGTTTTCCTGCAGAGACGCTGTCTCTACGACGCCTAGTGGAGCAGTTTTCCAGTCTCAAGGAGGACAACAGAGACCGCATCACCGTGGTAACGTGCAGTTTGGTCGGCCCGACAGAACGAGCCACCAGCCACAGCTCCGGAGGTTAGGTGTAGCTAACTTTTTGTTCACAGAGTTTCTTCAACCTTTGTCGTCCCACGGACAACTCCTCCTCAGCACGGTTCATGAGAGGTTAGAGGTTTGGGCAGAGTGATAGAAGTGTTTTAGGATGAAATGATCTAAACGTTTTTCATTTTATGAAGTTTGGTTTTGTTTGTGAAACTCTGCTATCTTAGTGCTAGCAGGCCATCTGCAGCACAAGTACAAAGTTCTGTGTTCTGTGTTTGTGTGTTTTTAAAGTTAAGACAAACTTTATTTAAAGGGTGATTTTAAACACAGAAGATTGATCATAACGCGCCGTCCGCGCTTATGCATTTTAACTCTTATTAACCCTGGTATTTTAAAGGTGTGTGTTTGATTCTGGTACTAAGCTATCAGCCTCCTTTGTTAGCTTTAACTGCTAACAGCTAAGAACACATGCTTGCCTGCTAAAGAATATTTACCCAGAAAGGTTTTTAGTTTTCAATCCAGTAAATAATATTTCCCTAAACATTATTTTACTAAACTTGATAACTAAGTAAACACCATTAAGCCCCATTTCTCCTGAAAGATTTGGCTCTTTTCCAAAATATTTTCTTAAATATTTTACTATTTCCTTAATAATATTTCTTTAAATATTATTTTAATAAATAAAGGCAGCTAATGAGACACCATTGAGAGTTAGTCATCCAGAAGGTTGGTTTTATTCAGCAGATCATTCTTTAAAACATTATTTTATTAGAATAATATTTTATCTGATCTTGCATTGTAAATGGTTGTCTAAACGTTTGCTGATTATTGTCTAAGTTGGTTCCAAGACTAATTTAACTTCACTTCAAAATCTTCAAGATAATCCTTGGTTCTCAAACATAAACATTGCATGGTAATGTTGCATCACTCTTTTGGTCATGATTTTCAATCATCTTTAATCAACTTGTTTATATTGTACATAGCCCATTAGTCTTCCCTATTCTTTAATTCTGCTGGGGTAGTTTAGTTGGATTGTTTTAGCATAGTAAAGAGTTTGTTGATTGAAATATTTTTGACTTTGAGTTGACTTATTTTTGTTAATAAATTCTTGTATTTTAAGAAATTGTGTGAATTCATTCTGTGTGTGTGCAGAGTTTTGCTGTTCAATAATGTCAGAGCTTGGCTCCCCCTTTTCGATTTTGTCCTAATACCACCGCCTTATTGGGCTGGTATTCACAGGATAACCCTTAACAGACCGAAATATTATTTGATAAAATATTAAAGTATTAATATTAAATAATATATTCTGATTCATAGTCACAACATCCTGAAGGAGAATATATGGCCATCAGTTAGTGACCTCAAGCTCAAGCACTCCTTGGTAATGCAGCAGGACAATGATTGAAAGCACACCAGCAAGTCCAACTCTGAATGGATGGAAAAAGGAAAAAAAGTATTTTAAAGGAATAGTCAAATTCTGAACTTAAAGCAGATTTAGACGCAGTGTAACGTACTTAAACAGACTTGTTTAAATTAATAGCTTGGAGTACTTAAAAAAGTGGAGCAAAAATAAATCTCAAATGTAGTTTGGTTATTGATGTGTGGCAGTTATTTGGTAAATGACTGAACTGAGGACACATTTCTGCATTTTAACAATTTTTTGATAAATCATGAGAAAAAATAGCTATTTGTTTGGAAAAAAAAATTAAGAGAATATCAAAAACTGCCACTGTGTCTCCTTGCTGAAGATTTACTTTCAAAGGGTTTAAAATGTCACAGCCCTGTCACTTTTCATATATTTTAATATGCTTTCAGATTTTCAGGGACTATCAGTCTACAGTGACTTACTGTAAACCTCTTGCTTGCTGCCTGCATGCTCCCATAAATCCCTTTTAACTCAGCATGCACATAGCCTTGTATTCTGCAGGCAATTACTTGGCAGCTGTAGAATATGTGGGCAAAGTTGTTTTAACAAGCAAGAAATAGATTCTATTTTACATTGTGTTGCAAAAATTGAACTTCCATTTCCATCATTAAAATCCTCCACAGGATCAATAAGCCAACTCTGATTCTTTCTGTTACATTTTTTTGTGTGTAGTGAAATGTAAATGTGAGGAAGAAGATAAGGCAAAGATAAATTAGCCACGGTCCTAAGCTGTATAATAATGTAGAAACATAAAGAAATATCTGCTGTGGTGTAAAATGGTCAAATTGAGGTTTATAGCTCATTTTATATGATGTCAATTTCTGAAAGGAGAATTCAGAGAAGTAAAAAATGTTGGTTTGTTAATGGGCTTTGCTAATGTATTTATGGCTGTATGTTTACTAATGCTTGCAAGCTTGCATGTGACAGCCTGGGTGAAAAATGTATTTTTTTTAATGCCGGGGTCCAAAATCCATGCTAAACCTACCAAACCATAAAATATAACAGACCTTTAGGTAATGGTGTCCAAGGCCCGTCCTCAAGGGCCGCTGTTCTGCATGTTTTAGGTCTTTCCCTGATTCAGCACACCTGCATCAAATGAATGGCTCATTAGCAGGTCTCTGCAGATCTTCATGACACGCTTAGATTGTAATCCAGCCATTTGATTCAGGTGAATTAGACTTGGGACACATCTAAAACATGCAGGGCTTCAGCCTTTGAGGAGCAAGACTCCTCTAAGGAGTTGTTTGTTTTGGTGTCTTGTGAATGAGTGATGGTAGGAAGGAAGATAAAATACAGTCGAACCTTACATACACTGCGTGATATACATACACTTACATTCAATTCAATTCAATTCAGTTTATTTATATAGTGCCAATTCACAACACATGTCGTCTCAAGGCACTTCACAAAAGTCAGGTACATACATTCCAATTAATCTTAATCATTGAACAGTGCAGCCAGATTCTGTTATTTATTCAAACTGGATAAAAACTTCTTCTATCTAAGGAAACCCAGCAGATTGCATCGAGTCAGTGACTTGCAGCATTCACTCCTCCCGGATGAACATGTAGAGACAGTGGACAGTCACTGGCGTTGACTTTGCAGCAATCCCTCATACTGAGCATGCATGTAGCGACAGTGGAGAGGAAAAACTCCCTTTTAACAGGAAGAAACCTCCAGCAGAACCAGGCTCAGTGTGAGCGGCCATCTGCCACGACCGCCTGGGGGTTAGAGAGAACAGAGCAGAGACACAAAGAGAACAAAGAAGCACTGATCCAGGAGTACTTTCTATGGGAAGGAAAAGGTGTCACTTTCTGTTATATCAAACTCATTTCTCTTGTTTTGGTTTGGTAAATGCCAGAATAATAAAACAGAATGTTCTTGAGAAATCAAGAACATCTGTATGAGTCGGGCCAAACATTTTGCATGGTGCCCTCAGGCATTTAGGCTTCCCCCTCGTTCTACCAAATGTCACAATTGGAGTAGAGCCTGTCATGATCCATGGGTGTATTACTCTGTGTTCTTCATTAAAATTAGGTGACGTCTTATTAGTTCACTCCTTGGTGTTACGCTTCTAACTTATTCTTGTGTTCTGGTTTTGCATTTTAGTTTGTTCTCTAGTGTTAAAGTTGTTCTACTTTGTGTTTAGCTCAGCTCTCTTTGTGTTAATTAGTCTCTCTGCTCTCACTCTGCCAGAGCTGCTCCACAGTCCCTCTGAATAAGCTCACTTGGTTCCATTGTCATTCTCCACCCTTGTCTATTTATGTATTTAAGCTCCTTGTTTTCCTTTGTTGTGTGCTGGAGTCTTCTGTTACATTCATGTCAGTTTCATGTCTTGTTCTCTTTGTGCAGTAAACTGTAAGTCATTTCCATCATCATCACAAGCTTTTCACTTTACCACCTCTGGTCTGGACCCAATGAAACACCAACCATGACAAAGCCTCTGCAACAAATAATGTCAACTGAGGTGGTTCAAACTCCTCTGTGCTGACATGGTGAAGAAAGATGGTTTCAATTTACTCAAATAGCTGAAATCTGCAGCCTAACCATGAAAGGCAATGAGTCAGGCTTCACCCTCCAATCTACTGCTCTGGTCTGGCTCTGCTTTTCAGTAATTTGTAACAGAATGTGTGACATTCTTTGGAAAGCTGAAATGCTTGTGAAATAATACTTTTTATTGGTTTATTTATTAACATGATGCAGGATTTTCTCCTTTATGTAGAGCATACACTGAAGGGATTGTTCAGTAAACAGCTGTAGTATGTAGAAGGTACATTAGGGAGCCATGTTATCACTTATGATTTTTTGCGCACTGTTTCTGTTGGAAGCACCTGCATATAATTATGCTTATTGGTTTGGGTTGAATGGCATCTTTCATTTATGCTGCATGGTTTCTAAAGAATGAGATATGACAAGCAACAGCTGTTGTCACTGGTAGTGGTGTAAATAAAATATAATTTATTTATCTACTCCTCCAATGAAACAGGAGATCTGAAACAGTGAATCAGAGGTTTCATCAGGGACAAAACAGCTGTCAATTGTTTTCCATTTTAGTGAAATGCTGTGATGAGAAAAATATTATCGGTATCATGTTTTCACAGTCCCTGACAGCAGCCAACAGATTAAGACAAAGGTTTGATGGGACTCATCATTCACCCATAAACTGTTGCTCCTTAAAGTTGCCCTGAGGTTTGATTATACAAGAAAAAAAATCACAGATTCATATTTAATTTAGAGCAAGTGGACATTTGACTTCTCGCACCCTGTCTCAACAGAGATCACTCGATGCTGTCTTTTGCAGGTAAGACAAAGCTAAAAGTAACTACACTGAAACTCCATCCATTCCGCCATGCTTGAGAGCGATTCTCACCAGATGCCTTAACCATCTAACGGAAAAGCAGCAGGTCTAATCTGAGCGCTCCCTGGATGAAGAATCTCCTAATGTTATTTCTAGGGCTGAGTCCAGCCAACTGAATGAGAAGCCCATTTCCAGGTACTTGAAATGAGAATCTCATTCTTTACGCCATAATTCCTTAGGTAAAGGTTGAAATTTTGATGGTACATCCGAAGCTTTGGCTTTTGGTTTGGCTCTTTCTTCACTAAAACATTACGCACCCTGTTACTGCTGATAAAGACCCCATCCATCTGTTCATTTTTTCATATCACCATTGATAAGACATCAATAGCGCTTTTCCACCAAAGAGATTCCAGTTCTTAACCAGGATTGCAGCCAGAGCTGAGAACTGGTTCTGTAAAAGAACTGCTTTGCTTTTCCACCACCAGAGAGCCAAGTGGGAGCCGCACTATTATGTCATAAAAAAATTATCACTCATTTTTTCTTTAAACCTCTGCCATTTTATTCTGTGTTTGTGAAGGATTGAAGTGCATAGAGACAATTTCACCACACAAGTAATAATATTTAACGCAGTCTCCCTGCAAACAAATGCTCTGATATTACAGCCTTAATTTATTAATCTGGTTTTAAACTACCAGTGGTTCTTGTAAATGCATCACAGTCCTAATAAAAATAAATCTTCTGAAAAGATTCAGCTAAATTTTGAGGGAAAGTATTGAATAAACTGAGGAACACAGAACAACGGAGCACTAGAATGTCCTTATATGTGAACATCGGACCATTACAAAAAAAAACCTTAAATAGACCAACATTGTTAAATTAAAATCCAAGTTTAATTTAATAATCCAGTCATTTAAAAAATCCAGTTTCAGGTATTTAGAGAAATTGGTATCCAAAGAAATAAGAATCGTTCCTTTGCATCAGTTAAATAGAACCTGTCTGACAAAATGAAGTAGACAAATCCTGGACACAAACTGTTTAGATTTTTACCTTTGGGCCGGCGACTAAGAGCGCTAAAGGCCAAAACCAGCTGCCTCAGAAACAGTTTATTCCTCCAGGTTGTCTCTCTCTGTTGAACACAATGAACAGAGTAGTGCTACTAACCTGGAAACAAGCATATTTGCACAACCTGCCTTCCATCTTTTGTATACATTACAAAAATCACACAATTGGACATATTGTTCCTTGTTCTTACTTATTTTTCTTAACACATTGTGATTGTTATTTGGACTGTTCTTGATATACTGTACGATGTGAGTGATGGAAACCACAGTAGAATTCCTTGTTTTTGCACACAAACTTGGCCATTAAAGTTGATTTTGAAATCCACAGTTAGAAAGAGACAGGAGCTAAAATGATATCTGTGGAAGAGTTCCAGCCACTGCTGATCTGATCTTAATGGTGTGTTCTCTTTTTGTTCTGAAGTTGGATTTTCTGAGTTGATGATCCTTTTTATACAGTGTATGCCAATATCTGGGTTCAACTGGGTTTAAAATATCCATCACCCTCGTCAAGAAAGCAATTCAAAAGATAATGTCTTTCTGATCTGAGCAATCAGACTAAACAACTCTCTGATAACCAACTGAGACCTATTAGTATACTGCAGAGGTGCATTCGATGAAGTAAAGAGGAACTACACACGCTAAGTCGAATCATTTCTGTAATGTAGAGCAAGGCTGTCATATGTTAAAATGCAACAAAGACCTCTGAAAGCTGCAGGGGTGTGTATTGCCCATGCTGTTTCTCAGACTTGACACACTTTCCAACAACTTGACAGAGTGATGTCTTAATTAGCCCCCCTAGTGACCCTGTCTTACAGTGTGTTATAGCAACAATGTTACAACTTAAGACTTGGAAAGATATTTCATAAGTTTTTGTTTTCTTTTTGCAGTTGTTTTAGATTACAAATTTTGTATGAAATTAAATCTGTTTTTCTTGATGAATGCACTGATGCAGTAATTAATGCAAAAGGAGCCTCAACCCAGTATTGACTGAATGGAAATTAACATACTTTTCAGAAGCCTGAAATTTCTGTTTGAAATATAATTTTTTTATTGATCTCAAGTAAAATTCAAATTTTCTGAGAAACGGACTTTTTCAGTTTTCATTCCTGACCAAAAAATATTAAAATTTTTATAAAATGCAACTTTTTATCATGCACAGCACTGCCTATAGTGCCTTCAGTTATATCTGTTGATGCTCACAGGGTGAAGGATGAAATGCAACATACAGCTGCTGCAGGAAATGAACAAACGCTTGCTGGCTGTCTTTTTCATCTCTGTTTTACAAGAAAATGCATAAAACGATAAGACAGGACAGCCCGACCTAGTTCCAACTCCACATGGGGCCAACTAATTTACCTATTTTACAGTTTGGGAACAGTTTGTTGCTATATCCAGCAGGGTTAAACTGTCTCCTGAAAGCAGAAGATGTTGGGGGGTCAGAGCACACTGCCTCAGCAGAGTTACTCATCATAGAAAATAAGAGGGAAACCATTGGCAGCAGGAGTCGTGTCTGAACCATGAGTCAAATTATCATAAATACATAGCAAATTTAATCTGACAAGAGTTCACAAACTAATGGAAGAGGACAACAGCATCTAAAATGGGTTTACTGAAGGAAAATATGTACTTGAAATTATTATTAAGAATATTTAAATAGCTAACAAAGCATATTAAACTTTTAAAGAAACACATGAATAAGCTTTATCTATAAATAAAAGTATTGAACATCTTGATGCTTCTCTCAGTTTAAATATTTCTAATTCAGCCAATGTTCACACATACAGATCAAAACAAACTGGTCCTCAAATTAAGTTTTGGTTAAATATTGGAATGACATAGGAATGCACAAACAGAAGGATGTGCAAAAAAAACAAAGAAAGACAGGAAACTAGCTGAAGTGTGTCAGGTTTTAGAAAGCATTCCTGCTGCTATGTGCAAATCAATATCAGCTGGTTTAATAATAACTGATGGCCTATCGAAAGCTTTCTTTTACTAAAGTATCACACAGAGTGGTACAATTAGTTAAAGACAAAGGCCTTCACAAAAAAGTCTTTCTGATGCAAAACATACTAATCTCAAGAAACAGCTGTGTAACTTAACTGTAACCAGTGAACAATACTTGTGCTTAATTTGAAGTCACAGAGTGCCAGCTAAAATATTTTACTCTGTGTTGGTGATCATAACTGAGTCAGTTTCTGTTTGGCTGCATGAGAAAAGGGTTTGTTTGACAGCACTCATTGGAATGACCCATAGTCAAACATTCAAACATCCTGGAGCGATTTCTAAACAAATTCAGATATTACAAAAACAGTTTTACATAGGTCTAAGTTATTCAGGTGTGTCAACAATTTACCATGGTTTGGTAAAAAAAAAATTGCAAGCCTCAGATGAAAGAAAACAAGATATGGATATTGTGGAACAACCCAGGAACTATCATTCTTGAGCCTGCCCAGAAACTGGAAAGCCCAGATTTTGGACATTTAGGTTGCTAACGAAGAAGGAAGCCTCTGCTCCAAAACTGACACCTTCAAGATTGATTAAAAATTGCATATACCCAAGTGGGGAAGCCAAATGTCCTTTTAAAGAAACATTTTTTTTGACAAAGGCTGAGCTACCTGGCCTCAGTAACGAGATCGATGTTTCAAGGAGAAAGATGAGGCTCAAACCTTAGAACACCATTTCAACTGTCAACCACGGTGGTGGCATCATGCTATGGGCTATCACTGCCAATAGTAGTGGTATGTGTCTAGAACTGGATTAGACAATGAAGAATGTGAATTACCTTCAAATTCCTCTATTTTACAATTCCAAGGTAGATAGATACCACTTTGGTGTTCCTTCAAGACATTGATTGCAAACACTGGTTTGGACTGGACAAAGCAAGCTAACATTGAGCTTCTGGGATAGCCGTTTCAAAGCCCTGTCCAAAACTGTAATGAAAATGTGTAGATTATGCTTCAAAGATAGGTACATGCCAGGAAACCAAACAATTCTAGTAAACCTCCCAGAAGAGTGGTCAAAGATCCAGCCAGAATTATCATTTGTTTTCATTATTTTTTTTCCAATAATGATCCTGTGTAGATGATAGAAAGCCTAAAACTTGTTTTATATTTTCCTTTCAGTTGTACATACGAAATCATTTCACCATGGGTGGACATTTTTTTTAAATGCATCAATGAAAGCCCCAAACTTTTGTTGTTTATAGACTAGATCACTTCTGCCAAAACCCACACGATTATCTCACAGGGATTGTTGCAAAAAGACTTCTATTGCAAGAACTGGTCTTTCCAACTTCTTAATTATGTCAGAAAATGGACATTTCACTCATTCAAAAAGAGAGATTGAGGTTTCTGAAATCAGAAATAAATTGTAGATTCTTGAAGATTTGTGGGCCTTTTCTCTGTCAATGTGGCAAAGACTTTCTGTAATGTTGATTAGGAGTTAGAGTAATGCACTTGTAGCGTTCAGTGGCAGTTTATTTATTTTGTTTATTTGCTTTCATGAGTTTTTGTCTTTATAAATGTCTGACAAGACTATATGTCATGTTAAATTCTGTCAAACACACAGGTAGAGTTGTTTTATAAGCATCATTGACCATTGAAACATGCAAACAAATCTAGGAAAAACAAATATGATGGTTGCTGAGACAATACTGTATGTCAAAGAAGAAATTGAGTACAAAAAACTTTCTGTGGAACAAAAAGTATCTGAGTGTATTTCCTTGCTCAGCATCTACAGCCTCAGTTTTCAAGTGAAAACTTTCAGTCTAAAGGGACAGACAGCGCTTCCCTTTCACTGCACCCCTTCAATGCGTAGAGCAACGGGGTTAAATAGGATTTAGCCAAGCCATTTGGAAATTCAATTTATATCTTTTTATTTTGATCCAAAAGTTCAAACCTACAGCAGAACAGTCAGCTGACCATTTATTTGTTCATGTATTATTTACTTATTTGTTTAAAAATTTTAATAAAGCGCCACTTTTCATACAGGGATGAGTCTCCATGAGTGAAAAGCCTTCAAACAATTCCCAGCTGTTTTTGTTTTCCAGGGATAGGCCTGACATAATGATAATGTGCAGTTAAGGCTTTTTCGAACCTTCACTTAAAATTTTTAACAGTTTAAACCTGATTTGACTTTTTCAAGATGATATATGGTTTCATGATATTTCAAAGATAAAACGCAAGAAATAAGGCGGAAAACTTTGAGTGCACTTGTAAAATATTCCCTAGTGGTCTCATTTTGTGTTACATTTTAGTAAAAGTTGTTAAATTTTAACCACTCGTGTTTGTCCTCATTAGTGAGTGCATATAAAAGGACGTAGCCATTGCCTGAGGCTGCCTAGACATGGAAAAGCATTATGAATGATTAAGAAAATGTAGGCCTACGCACTAAAGAGAGGATGTTCGTGGTATCCAAAACTAAAGCTGTGAAAAACTCTGCTCTTTGTCAACGGAAATATAACCATTACACAGAGGACGTAGGAGAGATTCCACAGCTGTGTGCAATTTAAAATCTAAGAGGGCCCTCAGAACCAGAAATGTTTTGGTTTCTATTACTGTGTTTAAACAAAGCTTTTTTTTTTGGTAACATTTAATTACAACATGAAAGGATTAGGAAGACTCATTATAGACACATATTTCAAGGAAACACATTCATGTGTCATACACTTCAGCCAGAAGAGAATAGTGCCTTCATTCAATCAAGTACTAATTGCAGGTTTTAATGACATGTAGTTTGTGTAAATAGTGTGGCAAAACCCTACATTTAATAATGTTCTTACACCAATACAGAGAGAAAAAAATGAAGTAAATTTAAAATCTCAAAGATAGAAGAAATGCAGAGGGCCAAGATGACCAGGTTTTTTTTAGCTGTTTTCCCATTAAAGGTTTTTATTGCCTGGTAATGTGCTAAAATCAATCTAATGTAGCCTGTAAAAGAGTCATGAACTGAGGCTTTCTATGCTGAAGAAACAAAGCTGCATTTGGAGTGTCTCAAAATCCAGGAGGTATAAGCTGTGCTTGACATTCAGGCACAGGGAAGTAGCTTTCTACAAAACATATAAAATTAAGTGCAACAGACAGACAGATTTAGCCATAAGCTTAGTTACTGTTGTGATTTCTTTGGAGTTACAAAACAAGTAATGCGGACCAGACATATAGAACAAAGACATATTCCCTGATGTGTAGTTCTACTGATTCTGCTGGTTAAAAAACACCTCAAACTTTAAAGCCCGCAGCAAAAAGTTTTCAGACTGAGTGAGGTTGTTGTAGGACCAAAGTGCAGGCAAGAGCGTGGGAGCAGCATGGAGAGTAAATAAATGTATTTATTAAGTGAAACAGGCAACTTACAACTCTAGGCAGAACATGGAAAGCACAGGCAATGCCTCAGGGCATGGAGCAGTAAAATATTCAGGGTAGTGTGCAGGGTAGTTTTGGGGAGGAAGGAGTGGAGAACAATTACAATAAGGGAGTATAAGTACTGAGGGAGAGTGGAGAATTTACCAAGGGAGCTAATCAGAGGGAATGAGAAGCAGCTGGTGGAAGAGGGACTGAAGGGAACTGAGGTAGGGTGACTAATTAACACAGATTAGCAGGGAGGGCAGGGAGGTAACAGAAAACATTTAGGTTAACAGAAATAACTAAACAATAAGAATACCAAAAGAACATAAAAAGGGAGGAACCAAATCTATAAGGATACAAACTAAAACATGTAACATAGGAATTAACAAAAACCTAAACACCAGAATTAATCTAATATACCTGAATGAACTGAAATAAAGCAAGTGAAGAACATGGCAGTGCAGAAAAAGTAAACGGAACACAAACTCAAAACCTCAAACACAGGCAGATTATGACAAAATTTCAAAGTTGTGTGCCCTTCTGTTTAAAAAAAAGTTCACTTAAAAAAGCAATATACTTAAGGAATCAGCTTAATTAAATTATGGGTGATTTTATTTAGTTATTGTAGCTTTTTTTTATTTTATTTATATTAAGCAGTTGGCTGAACATATGTATTAAACATTTTAATGAGGACAAGCCTGCAAGTATTGTGTCTGGGGACAGTACCGGAGCTGGTCCTGATTCTTCTTTCAGCTGTACCCCTACTGTTAGAAACCTTGGCATGCTCTTTGACTCAGATTTTAAACTTGAGAAACAAATATGTGGTTAGATGGAGCTTTTTTCACTTACGGCTTTTGGCCACAACCAAAACGGTTTTAAATCATGACTTTGAAAAGGCCGTCTATGCTTTTTTAACTTTGCATCAGGACTATTAAAACGGCTAAAATTTATTTATCATATTATTAACTAGTAAATCTGCAATGAATCTTCAAAATCACTTGAGTTTCATTGCAACCTGATGGTGGGCAGATTCCCTTTAGACTGTTCTTATTTACTACCCAAGTTTTATTTTCAGACATTTATAGAAAATATTTGTTCCTTATCTTTAATGATGCTGTTTAAGATTATACAGCCAAAAATGTTTAGTCTGATTAAGTAAGACACTATCCAGATTTATAATACACCACATCTATAGTCATTGTAAAAAGATAAATAATCTGGTCTTTTTAGGTTCTTACATTGTTTAAGGGTAACCTCATGAATATAGAACCATTATCACAACAGATTCCACCAAGTTATTATTCATTAAACAAGAAATTATCTTCAAATAGCTTGTTTAACCACCTTTGAGCGTTACAGTCATTTCTGCACAGCTTTAAAAATGGTTAAAGCAAAGCATTTCAATAAGGTTGAGTTCTGGACCTTGACCGAGCCGAGCCTTGACCAGTCCATTGCAACATCTTGATTCTTTTCATTTTCAGCCAGTCGGGTGTAGATTTGCTGCTTTGTTTGGTATCTTTGTTATGTTGATAAGTCTCAGTTTGGGTTAAGCATCAGCTGTCGGACAGATGGTCTCATGTTTGACTCTAGATACTTTAATATATTGAGGAGTTCATTGATAATTTACCTGCCGCATCATGCATCTCCACCACCATGCTTTACAGTTGGCATGAGGTAAAGGGTTGTCTCCTTCCACAAATGTTTGCAGGTAAAATGTTAATCTTCATGACCGGACAATTAGAGAACTACCGAAGGAGCATGGCTTGAAATAAAAAGCTTCTTCTCTCCAAAAAGAGTACAGCAGCACAACTTAGGTATGCAAAGTTGCATCTAAATGAACCACAAGATTTCTGGAACCAATGAGATTAAAGTAGAGATTTTTGGACATAATAAAGATCTGGAAAGATCTCACGCATGTACGCAAACTCACACTTGAGCACCAGGATCATGACATATAAACTACATTTACTGTTCCACATGATACATTTCTAGCAGACTTTGAAGATGTTTTTTGAGAAAATTGCTGTTGGAACATGTCAATATCAAGGTCAATTTTATTTTTATATTACATTTAACAACACAAAGTTGACCAAAGTGCTTCACAAAAGGGTAAATGCAAACAAAATTAATTTTAAAGACAGCCATAAAAACAACAAATACAATAAAAATAGGATAAAAAGAAAGCTAAACTATAGAAACATCACAACCTAACTGCTCTGATGGAACTCAAACTGAACTTGAGTTAAAAGCCAAAGTGAGTTTTCAGAAGGGATTTAAACTGAACAGTCTGCATTACAAATAGCCAGCAGCAGTTTGTTTCAAAAGCCTGATCCTCTCTGCGCTTTCATTTGGGCATCAGTGCTCTCTTTGTGTTATAAAAGTTAAAAAGAACAGTTAAATAATTGGGTTTCGAACCATTTAAATTTTTAAAAGTGATTAAAAGAATCTTAAAATCAATGCAAAAATGAAAAACGCAGCCAATGTAAATCTGTTAAAACTGGGATGATGTGGTCATGCTTCTGCTACCAGTTAGCAGCCGAGCAGCAGCATTCTGGACTACCTGCAGGCAATGGAGAGATGACTTCTCAAGTCCTAAACATAAGGAGTTGCAGTTGTCTAATCTAGAGCTATGCTTATGCCTATACAGTTTGTTCAACCTGAGCAGTGAGGAGTTGAAGAAAGAAGCATTTAATAAAATAGCACAACGTCTATAAAGATATTTATTCTCAAGTAAGAGTAAAAAAAGGAGCTTTGCTTATAGCTTATTCAGAGACATCTTTTCAGCCAGGGAAGACAAAGGAGCAACAATATGAGGGTTAGGTGAGGATGCTGAAATTATTTACTCTTTATAACCCAATGACTCATTACTGTTATAAAACTAGATGAAGGTTGGTTATATTTTCATTTAATTAGTTTTATGATGTAAACAATAAGACACAGGAAAACATCCAGGGAGCCTGGGGAAAAATAATGACAGAAAAGAGATGCTGCAGTTGTGATGTGGCCTGTTTTCGCTCATTCCTCATAATGCTTGCTTTCAGAGTCTGTCTCACAACAGTGTGCAGTGATCTGTTACCCTTATCCCACCAGTTAAGCTCTGCTGCACAGCTAAAACACAAAGAAAAGCAGCAGTGGAAGCTGAAAAAGACACACTGAGACTGGTTTGGAGTCTTGTTTAGCCCACCCATTTCCTACAAAGCAGTCAGACCTAGTATTTCTTTAATTAGGTATTGAACAATAAATGTAAAAGGCTTCTGAAGCTCTTTAAGGTGGTTTAATTTGAATTTGGATTGCTTTATGTCTAATTTTCATCCCCTGCTTTGCATGTGGTCATGTACCACATTTGTCATTTCTGCATATTTTCTTTTTGAAGAGCCAGTCGCAGGTCAGGTTGATGGTATCAAAGTGCCTAAAGAGCCAATTTAGAATCAGTTCTACGATCAGATCAACCATCACATTTAGGAGACTTTTATAGAGCTGTGAAATGTGCCCCCTTACAGATTTATTCTGTTTTTGTTTTTTGACACTTACATTTTTCAAAGTTTTAGTAAATGGTAAATAGACTGAACTTATATAGCGGTTTTCCAGTCATACAGGCCGCTCAAAGCGCTTTACACTAGAGCCACATTCACCCAATCGCACTCACTAATGCTCACACATTCATACACCGGTACGCAGATCGGTAGGCAACTTGAGGTTAAGTGCCTTGCCCAGGGGCACATCGACATGTGGCAGGAGGAAGCTGAAATCGAACCCACAACCTTCTGATTGCAAGACGACTACTCTTCCTACTGAGCAACAGTATCACAGTATCAGATGAAAATAACATGAGTAAATACAAAACGCAGCCTTTAAATGATGATTTCTTTTAAGAGGAAAGGAATGTATTAAACCCTATTTAAATATGTCATTGCCATCTTAGTTAAATCATGTTTTCACTGTAATTATCCACGGGTTTGGAAAACTGAGCTCAATTTCAGCAAACCTGCAGAAACAAGAAATATCTTAATCAGAACCTTTCTGACAACATCAAGTACACAAAAGAAACTAAAAAAGCAACAAGAATTTTAGGAATGTGAGAAACAAATGGACATCACTGACATCCATGGGTTTGGAAAGGGTTACAAAGCCATTTCTAAGGCTTTGGGACTCCAGTGAACCACAGTGAGAGAAATCTTTAAATGGAGAAACCACGGAGCATTGGTGAACCTTTTCAGTAGTTGCCGGCCAATAAATGACTCATCCAGGAGGCCACTGAAAGGGCCCAGAACAACATCTTAAGCAATGCAAAAATCAGCTGCCTCACTTATGGTCAGTGTTCAGGATTCAACAATAAGAGACTGGGCAACAATGGCCTCCATGGGAGAGTTCCAAACCCAAAACCACTGCTGGCCAGAAAGAACACAAAGGCCCATCTCACATTTACCAGAAAAAGATATTGACTGTCTCTATGGGAAAATATTCTGCGGATCGACGAGAAAACAGTGTAACTTTTCATAAAACCAAAAGTCAAACACGGTGATGGTTTGGGGCTAATTTGCCTCCTCAGAACCAAACTAAATTAGGGTTGTAGATAATTTCAAAAAAGAACAGTGGGCCCCATTTCCTTGATAGTGTTGTTGCCACCAAACATGGGTATATAGATATTACTGGGTTTAGAGGGAATTACTTTTTCCACATAGTGTTACAAATAAGCAAAAACAAGACATGTGTAAGGAGCCAGATACTTTTTCATAGCACTGTGTGCAAATTTGGATACAATGTCAGAATGGTTTCTTGAGTTGTTTATACTTGTAAATAGTCTGCAGTTGATAAAATACTTGGTGTTCTGGAACGTGTTGCTTTGAACCCACATGCACAAAAAACTCAACGTGCAAAAGCTTCTGCTGGTAAGGCAGAGCAAATCCATCAAAGAAATACAGAGAACATTAAGAACAGCCAAATCAACAGTTTCGACATTTCCATGGAAAGAGGTTGGTCTCAGCAGTATAAAAACGCTTTCATGCAAATAGAAGACAAGGATTGATTATCACAGGATCCTCTCCATGGAGAGGAAAAAAAAAACCTTCACTAAATCCAATCAAGAGAGAGGCACTCTGCAGGAGGAAGGCATTTTTTATAGAGTCCAAAACACAGAGGACACAGCACAGAGTTCACCAGAAGGTGCAATCCATTCACTTGCATTCAGACTCAAAAGGTCAGATTAACCTTTTCAAAAACATGAAAAGAAGCCTGAAGAAGATCCGGAACATTATTTTGTGGAAGGATCAAACTTTGACCTGCAGTAGAATTGCAAGAAAAAACCTGCAGAATAGGCTTGATACAAAGATAAAAATTAATCTGGCAAACATATGAATGCAGCTTGAAAACCGAGACATCATATTTCACTGTCGCTGGTGTTTACCACTGATGTGAAAGAGAACAAAAGAGGAAGGGGATTTCTGACAATTTATGAAGTTTTGCTGTCTGCTCAGAAGCAGGCGACAGAGAGGAAGCCTGGTAAATGGGAATGGTCAACAGGTTCGAAGTAAAGCTGCAAAAAACACACCTTAAAAGGGGAAAATTACCTTTATTTTTGCTTTGGGTTATTTTTTTTGTGAAGTTTTTACTGAATTCGGTTGTGAATACTTACAAATTAAAGCTGTATGTCTTAAAATCCTGTTTAAATTCAAAACAGGTGTAATTCAGTAAATTGGAATATCATGGGAGAGTTAAATTATTTCACTCCTTTAATTAAAAAAGCATATTATACAGACCCCTTGCACAGAGAGTGACATATTTCAAGCAATTGTTATTGTGATATTTGATGATTATAGCTTACAGCAAATGCAAATGGAAATGCAAAATTTACTTTCTCAGAAAATTAAAATACTACATGAAACTTCATAAAAAAATATTTTTTAAATATAAAATTGTTATGGTTAAAGCATGTTTCAAACCATATATTCATGGGGATGTCCAGCAGACAAAATGCTGTATTTAAGTATATTAATGGAAAAGTGAGTGAAAAAGTGCTATGAAAAAGGTCCACAAACAGACTGGAGTGGATTTTGAAGCAAAGCCCATTCAAATATTCAGGAGAAATTCACAAGGCATGGACTGCAGCTGGAGTTAGAATAATAAGAGCCACCAGACACCAATGTGTCCAGGTCAAGGGCTACAACTGTCATATTCCTGATGTAAGGCCACTCCTGGATCACCGCAAAAGTGTTTTACCATAGGACTGGACTGTTGCTCAGTGGCTGAACGTCTTCTTTCAGATGAATGTAAACTTCATATTTTAATGTTATATTAGGGTCCAAGAGTCTGGAAGAAGAGTGGAGAGACATAGAATCCAAGTTGCTTAAGGTTTTCCCAGTAAGTGATAATTTGGGGAGCAATGTCATCTACTGGTGTTGGTCCACTATGTTTTAGTCTTAAGTCTTAAGTCAGACCACTTAAAAATCAGTGTAAAGGAAAGAATTTACTATAAACCTTATGCTCACAAACAACGCCTGAGGTTATATTGATGGTCTGGCTGCTGATTCACTCTCTGCTGTAGCCGAGGCCAGAACTGTTTTGTGCGCTCGTCCCGCAGTCTTGCCTCTCTTTAAGCCAAGATTTTAATTCATATTATAGTATATTCCTGGAGCAAAACATATTTTAGGTAGAGAGTCTGTTCTTTGTAGGTAGGAGAAATCTGTTAGCTCATTTACTTTCACAAGGCTCACCAACATTTCCAACATAGATGATCTTTAACAAAAGCAAGAAATCTAACTAAATCATTTTCTGTGTTGCCAATAAAAATCTTTTGTAAGCAATATTTTTGTTTATAGCAACAGACACTATGGAGACATAGAGAAATACATTCAAGTTTTTTTGGTTTTCTGACTCTATAATATGAGGACATTTTTTTAAATCAGTAAACAAATTAGGGAAGTTTTTTCTGTTTCTGTTAAGGGAATAAAATAAAATGGATTTTTGTTAAAGAAACAATCCCATCTTTCCTTTCTGATGGGCTACATTGTGATAGAATAAAATCCAGCTTACTTTGAAAAAAGTACTACATAAGAAATCTAACATTTTCATACTTATGTAACATATTTGGTGTCCCTAAAAACCTATTCTTTTCACCAAAGTTTATATTTCAACTCCTAAAAATGGTGCATAAATCTATTTTTTTTTGTATTGTCTATCCTCTTGAGTAGAAAAATCCCTTTGCTTGCACAGTTTTCTCTCTAATTATTTCCCATAAGTTCATATGCAGATTTTTACACTCTACAGTCACCTTTTGCCCTCGGTTTGGTTGTCTTCCTCTTGTTCCCAAACAAGCCTATTCAATAGGTGCCTTTTTTTTTTTTTTTTTTTTTTTTTTTTTTTACATGTGAGCAACAGAAAAAGGGTCAAAGGTTTCTTCCCTGAGGGCGCATTTAGCGGACCCGCTCACAATACCACAACCAGGTTTTAAATTATGTCAGATGGAATGTCTCTCTTTGCATGGGGATTTTTTATTTCCCAATCATCCCTCTGTTGTGGTCACATGGGGGAACAAAAAGGGTCACCACTGAGGTGCACGTCATCGCCCTAACTTTGGTGTTAGACGTCACAAGTCTTTGTGTTGAAGTTTTTGTGTCTCAGGATAAAGTACGTGAAAGAAAAGAAAACATTTAGTGTGCTTCCTCTGAATTAGTCTCTTTGTGAGCTTTGTTGGAATTTAGAGTACAACCCTACCTCTTGTAATTTGGACTGAAATTTCTGTGCTTGTTGTCAATGAGCAAAATTATACTGATTAGAGTCATTGGAAGAAGCTATGTACTAATTTTTCTTTGCCTAAACAATGGTTGCCTAAGCAGACAGGCTCAGACTATAATAAAAGACTTGAATAAAATGAACCAACAAGAGACCATCAGCATGAAAATATACTTTTCCTTTTATACCGAGAGTGAAAAGATGGAGAATATTAAAAACACTTATACTTTATTTACACATATGTTCACTAAATAATTTTAAGACACGTTAAAAACGATGTATGTGTTGAGGTTGACCTGTGGACATGCAAGTAAAATGTGCACAAAGCAGAACAGAACATTCTGCAGTTTCAGGATCAACTGAACCAAACCAGGAAAGGAGGAAATTATTACGAATTAGAAAAAGGCGGACCCAAGATTCAGCCAGACACAGAACTGAAAGATTAAAAAGTTTATTCAGCCACAGGAAAACGTCACTTAGGTTAAACTCCACACAGCTTCCAGGAATCACTGAAGCAGAAAGGATTAGGGACTTGTAGTTTCTCCAAATCTTGCAAGGATCAGAAAAGTCACTAACCTGTTCTTGTTTTGGGTTAAACTTGAAACCCAGAGGGGAAACCTCAGTGGGTAGAAGGCAGGGATCTCCACAGCGCAGGTAAGAGAGACAGGTGACTTTTGGCTGAATAATCCAAGGGCTAGGCTGATTCAATAATCCAGGGACAGAAACAGGGTCAATGATCAGAACAAGAGACGTCAGGCAAGGGGCAGGCAGAGGCATAAATCAGATGCAGGAAACAGGGTCAAAACCAAAATCCAAACAGTCCGACAAGGGGCAGGCAGAGGCAAAAATCCAAGAGGCAAGGCAAGGTCAAAACAACGATCAGTCAGGAAGGAACGCTGGATATCTACTCACACGATGGCTTTCAAAAATCTGGCACCGTCTGCTTGTCAGAGTCAGTATATATCAGGGAAGACACAGGTGCTTGGAATGCCACAGATAGCACTGCACTGCAGCAGCCACCAGGTGCATCTCATCTGCTGATTGCAGCCAGAGAGACAGAGTAGAGCAGACGTGCCAGAATCATAACAGAAATACAGGGATATGGAGCATAAAAGAAGAGCAGTAAACTGAACTGGAATGGTCTTAACAAAACCAGACACGGAACCACAGGATACAAGAAGACTGAAAGAACAGTCACAGTGACTTGGCAAAGTATTCATACCCCTCAAGGTTTTTCATATCTTGTCAAAACTCCGATGTATTTTACTGGGATTTTTTCATGATCTTAGGGAATTTGGTTTAGTGTTTTGCATTATTTTGGTATTTCATGTATTTATAGTATCCTCCCTTGTTTCCTGTGTGTTCTATCATACCACTATTCCACACTATTTCCACAGAAATTTAGGATTCTTAGTTGAATCCTAATTAGTTCCTAGTAGCTGATTTATATTTCATTCTTAGTCAGCTTTTGAAATTCTGGAGCCATCTGGAAGTCATGGCAATCTTTTAAGTTGAGAAGACTCAGTACTTTAACTGGTCAATTATATCAGTCTTTGTTGATGCAGAATTGGCTTAGAAATACTTTTAAGATTTTAATTTGTTAAAAAAACACGCCCCTCTCTGTAAATTCTGAGTAACGAGTAGAAATAACCCCTGGTTTACTGCAGAGCTGTCTAGTCTTTTTAAAAGGTGGAGATGATGCCTGGGCTAAGGCCAGGCGCTCTAAATCCCAGAGTGACTGGCTGGTGCTTAAACATCTTAGAAATTGCTTTTCTTTTCTTGTTAAAAAAAGCTTAATCTCGATTTCATGTTGACAAAGCTACTTGAAACTTAACTGAAATTTTGGAGTGATTAAATCTTTAATCGGAGACGAAACAGTTAATGAATTACCTACTTTTATCTTGGACACACTGAACATAATTGAGAAAGAGTCCATTCTTAATTGCCTCAACATATAATTTCTTTAAGATCCTTTTTTGAATCATTGCAATCACAGAAACTGCAGAAGAAGTTTGTTCAACACACTGAAATGATTTGGCTTTAGGATTCAGACTGCCTCCTTTTGGTTTAACTGAGGTTCATTGGAACCTACAGCAGTTAGATCATTGTAAATCTGCTGTACCTGACAACCTCGAGCCTTTCTAAGATCAGCTGCAGATTTCATGGTTGGGGATCAACTCAAAATGTTCTTAGATTGAACCAATCTGCTTTAACACCACCAGTCAGGTTTTTGTAAAAAGCGCAGTATAGTAGCTACTGCTCTTAAAGTGACAAATGAAATAATTAATTCCCTAGATGGTCCAAAATATTGTGCAGACTTCACAAAATTGGGTAATCTGACCAGACTGTACGTAGGTTTTCAAACTACTAATCAGGTAGAACAGTGTACCCAAGCTGCTGGGTTCTCTTCTCCTTTTCTTCCTGTCTTAAATGGAGTTCCTCAAGGTTCCATAGTAGGGCCAGTGTTGTTCACAATTTATGTGAACAACTTGTATAATAACTGACCCGATGCGGTGTCCTATCTTTATGGTGATTAAACGGTTAATTATTGTTCATCTTCTTCTGTCTGAATCACTTAAATTTCTGCAGTCTGCATTAAACACAGTTCAGACCTGTCTGATTAGGCTTAGGCTGGTTGTAAATGCAGATAAATCAAAAGCTATGCTATTTTCAAATGGCAAGCAGCTCCCATCTCTTCTCTCCAGCTTGTTAACTGCTCAAGGGTTAGAGTTAGGGTTTAACTTGTCAAATGCTTCAAATATTTAGGTTTTCCAATTGATGAGAAATTATCTTCTAAGCCTCATATTGATGAACTGCTTTTTAAGCTGAAACTTAGATTGGGTTTCTTTTTTACAAACAGAAAATGTCTCTCACATCAAGTCAGGAAGCATCTGATCACTTTAACCTTTCTCAACCTGATGGATTATTGAGATCTGTTATTTATGAACAGTTCAGCCAAGTATTTGAAAAAAAATTGGATACCGTGCATCATTGTGCTCTGCATTTTATGAATGATTGCAGCTATCTTGTACATCACTGTACTTTGTATGCTACAGCAAATTGTCCATTTCTATCTGCCGCAGAGGCTTTCACTGAGTGTCTTGTATCTATAAATGCATTCTTGGGCTTCTTTGTACATATTTATGCCAATTTTTGGGGAAACGCAACCATTATGATCTGCGCTCTCAGAACATCATCTTGATGCAGGTCCCAAAAGTCAGAACTAAATTGGGTAAAAATGCCTTTAAATTTTCTGCTGCAGCTACCTGGAATAACATGCAAAAGGATTTAAAACTGTCTTCTCTAATAACTTTAGTGGAATTTAAGTCAATTTTACAGGACAGAGACATTGGCTCACTAGGTACTTGTAAATGCCAAAATGTTTAAAGCTATGTGAAATCGCAAGGTTATTTTGTAAATTGTGAAACTGTTATTTGTTTATATGGTCTTGTTTTTGGTTTTGTTGTATGTTTTATGCTGCTGCCTTCGCCAGATCAACAGAGGTTTTAATCTCAATTCGTTTTTTCTGGTTAAATAAAGGATATGGTGATGTTGAGACAAAATGACTGATAAAAAAACAATGTGTTTCAGTGGCCTGGTCAAAGATCATACCTCCACATGATTAAAATGCTATGCTAAGACATCAAGAAAGCTTTAAAGAAACAATGGTCTGCAAACCTCAATGAACTGGAGCAACTTAGCAAGGAAAAGTGGGCAAAAAGACCTCAACAATTTAAAAGACTGACAAAGTCATACGGAAAATACTACTTTCAGTTATTCTTAAAGGTGATGTAAGCAACTGAATCTTGAAGCGTACTTGCTTTTTTTCCATATAGTTGCCTGCAGAAATGGTTTATTTACTTGAGCAAAATCTGAAAGCCCAAAAGAAGCTGGAACAATAAAACCTTTTCCTCTAACCTCTTGAGTAAAATATTTTATCTTTCTATCTGCTCCGAAATCCAATTTCGCCACACAGGCTCTCTTTTAATTTGCCTTGTGATTCACTGCCAGTTTCAACAGCAACTTATTTCTCTGGATCTGTGGCTGCGAGAAAGACCAGATGTTGGCCTGTGAGGCCAGAAGAAGGAAGTAAGAGGGGCTGTGTCTCTGCAGTGGGTCAAGGATGAACAGTATGTTGATGAACTAACAAACCAGGCAACCTTGACTCCTTTAAAGCAAAGCTGCTTGTCTCCCAGCTGCCATCATATCTATGTTTTTTTTCCTCTTTATCTCCCAGTTGCTAGTCTGGACTCTCAGGGCCTCTCATTTATACTCTCCTCGTCTTGCCTCTGCCCTGCCTTCCCACCTGGTTTCTCTCACCTTTTTCCACATTTATTTACTTTCCCATCCATAGCCACGAGGCGTGCAGATGTGCCAATTAATCAGGCTTCCTTATCTGCTGGCAGCCCTGCCACTGTCCAGCCGAGACAGGTCTAGGTGCCTAGTACACTTAATCAATCAAACAAACACAGGCAAACAACAGCAAGGCTGTCACTCATACACTTTGTTATCAGGTCAGCAAACAAGATGAGGAGGAAGCTTGTGTAATGACACCGCAGAGGGAGAGAAAGAATCGGCGAGGGAAAAGAGAGAAGAGGAGACAGGAGAGGAAAATGAATAGAATGTCTTGACACAGACCTCTAATGGCCATTTGGCTGTGTCCAATAAAAGCAGTGATATACGATCATGTGTCTTCCATGTGTGATGCAGCCAGAGTGCAGCAGCTCAGGGCTCCATTAGTCTGACAGTTTGCTCTCTCTCCACAAACCGCAAAGGAAAAACTCCAGACTTGGAAATGAGTTAGGTGTATTTTCTTGTTTTGGTTTTCTTGAAAAGAAATTGTCGATTGTAAACAAGAGGGTACAGAAGAGGACTAACGACCAAAACAAGAGCAGTTGATTTTGTTCAGCTGTTTATCAAGACTTTTTGAGAAAAGGGTTGGTGCTGTATTCCCTTGAACTTAATGTCCTTACTTACTGCAATTATGATTATGGCATCTTTAGTAGTTTTTTGTGTTTGTGTATAGTTACCACCTCGGTAAACATATGCTAAAAGCCTTAAAATAAATTCTGAAACGTTTATTGCAGTTGCATTATCCCACAGACAATTGTAGGCAGTTCTAACATTTAGTTTGATTACATTTATTTAGTCGAGAGAAACACCCAATGTTAAGGGACTGCAGATGGAAATTAGCTATAGCTAAATCTGGTGTAAAGCATCTCTTCTTTTGTTAAGATTAATGTGTTTACACATTGTCCTGTGAAATAAATAATAAACAAACAAAAATTATTTATTTTATTTTTCATAAAATCACTGATTGCACAGTTGTTGGCACCCTGTTCATGATAACTATGCACAAACCCCTCCTTGTAATAGAACAGCACTTAGATTTGTCGCCTTGAATTAAACAATCTCTTTAGATAATCATAAGTCCCAGTTCACCCAGTAGGCACTGTCTTCTTCAGCTCTTAGCTTCTATAGGCTCTAGGTCTAGAGACTAAGATGGCCAAAGAAGAAGACTCTGGCGAACCTCTTCTGTGTTGATTTCACCCGTATGTTCTGGGTTATTATCCAGCTGAAAGGTCCTGTGATGACCCATTTTTGTTTTTCTGCAGATTCCATCTGACTTGCATTTCAAAGAGTTCATGATTCCATGAACTCTGAACTTCTTACAGCGTTTAGATGGGAAACAGGCCCACAGCATAACAAACCGTCCGCCATGCTCGAGGTACTGTTCCACGCATTCATCCTTTGTTTCCACTAAACCCACTTGCAGCGTTTGTTGCTGAAAAGCTAAATTCTAGTCTTTTCTGATCAAAGCAAATGTTCTAGAAGATTTTGTGATGGCACAACAAAAAAAGGCTCTTTCCTGGCATCGCTCTCAAACAACCAGTTGGCATGTACTGTAGATAGCATTTTAATGGTTGTTATAGAGACTTAAACCCAAGATGTCAGCGGTGAGATTTGGAGATTTCTTATCTCCCTTCCATCCTGCTCACTGTGCATGTTAACAACATAAATTTGGGTCCTTGTGTGCCCTTGTTTTTCACAGCTTCGTAACTGTTGCTCTGACAGCATATATGGCTCAATTTAGGTGAGTTGCTATTTATTTATTTAAATTAGCAGTTTCCTTACGTATAAAGATCAAGACACATCTGGCTTATGTAAATGTTATGTTGTCTTGTTATTTGCATTTTGAATGACTGGCTAAGAGAAACGCGCCTCTGTGTCATGTCATTTTTATACCCTAGAGAAAACTAAAACTCATGGTTTGCTTATTAAAAGTTTGTAGACACTTTGATTGCGTTAAAAAATGTTAATTAAACCAAAGGTTTCAGTTACATTTATCTAGGTTAGGGTGCCAGTAAACTGGCTTTTTAGTTATTTGAAAAATATAAATTTTATACTTCATTAATACATTCATTCAAATTTTAGGTTAAATTATTTTCAAAAATTCCATGTATATTCAATGTGTATTTATTCATAGTTTACCATATTTAATAATCACCATTCTATAATATTCAAGATTCATGTGTTTTATAGCTTTGAGTAAAGTATTGTAAAATTAAAGTGATCTTAAGACAATATTCTGCTCTCTTAGTTCAGATTTTAGTGAGTACGATTCCCCAAAAGAATTAATCTAATTTGTAGCAATGACTTAAAGGGCTGAATTTAACTAGATTGGAGACAAACACTTTCAAAACACCCCACAGGGAGAATGAACATGCTGGAGCTCCTCCTGTCTGGATGAAAACCTCTGTCTTCCATCTGAGCTTTTATCTTTTAAGAGACAGCTGGGCTGATTTTCTTCACTCACACTGTTTTCTTAACCTTTTGTGTTTTCAGTTGCATGATGCAACCACTGAGCCTCATGCAATCCCTGCCAAACTCTATTGAGTGCTGTTTATGCTGTTAAATGTGTCTATGAGGTTTCCCAGTGAGGCATGTGCCAGTTCTTTGCTAATGTAATCATTTACATACCCAAAGCTGCTCTGCATGAGCCCCTAATTACAAACTAATTGGAGCATTGCTTCTTAACTTTTGTCTAAAGGCATACAGTGGCATGCAAACGTATTTATACACCTGACTTTTATGGGAGGAAGAAGGTGATCAGGTCTGATGAGATATAAAATGTAATTTTTTGCCCTATATGCAAATGTGTGGTTGAAAGTAACAGTGTACAACACCACGACCACACCAACCACAGTGATTCAGAGGGAACTAAGTACAAACACAACAGTTTTCAGATTTTTCTTTTGTAAAACCTTTTTGAAAACTGTGTATTATTTTCCACTTTACAATTACAAGTATAAGAGGCATGAATTCTTCTGTAAGCAGTGTTTGTCACCATATTAGGGCTAGTAAATAGGCCCCGCAGGGTGGTTGAGTCTTTAAGAAAAAAACAGGGAACGTTTATCACTCATGAGAAACTGTCAATAACTGCAGCAATGAATACAGATTAAGATAAGATAATTAAGATAAATGGGATTATGTTGAGTCTGTCTAGTACATAAACAACTTACAAAGAATGGAGGAATTCTAAACGTATATGCCTCTTCTTTTTAAAGAATCTGTGGATTTTGCAATGGTACTTTATCTTCAATAATGTCTCTGCAGCAAACTGGAACAGAGTAAAAAACAAAGACTGAACGCTTGTGATTTTTGCCCCTCTGGCCTTTTGTGGAAATCAGTCCCCGGGATTATAGAGTAAGATCTGAAAAGACGTTTTAATGAGTGTAACTTTTCACGTAAACATGCAAGTTAGAAATTCACACATAATGCCAAAAGCCTCTCTGACTTCTCCTGCCAATCTAAACTACAGAGAAATATAAAATTAATGAATAAGTGCCAATTACAGGATAGCAATAGACTTATTATGTTTCTTTTTCAGTTTAACAAAAAATTAAAGTAGTTTTGGTAATCTGTGCACTGAACAAGTTTGTCTCCTTTTGGATTTCCCACTCTTGTGCTGCTGATGATCAGGTCAAGAATCAGTGAATCCTTGATAAATCTGTCCACCGGTTTTGATAATAAAGAGATTAATGTCAAAGTGCAAGAGTGACCAAACTTCTTAAGACTAATAGAAATGTGAATTTGATACTTCAGTGTTGACAGATGATTCTATGCTGTACTGAAGTTAAATAATTAACATTTCATATGCCTTAAGGGCTTTTCTTGACAAATACATGAAGCTTGTGTAAAACACCAATATTTACAGTATCGACCATCATTTTTAAAGAGTTCCCGTTGTTCACTCTAGTATACGAGATATCGGCTTCTAGGCCAATGCCACGCAGATGTTGACCCATTATTTAACAGTCCCTGGAGGTGTGACCTATTATTTGTTTTTCTTTCCGCTCATCTTTTAAGGACTGACAGGTTCTTGATAGGATTAAGATCTGTGGATTGTCTGGCCACAGACCCAAAATTTTAATGTTCTGATTACTTTGTTTTCACTTTTGCTTTGTGCTGGAAAAACCTTTGTTCATCACCGAAGTTCTCTTAGATTGCTGGGCAAAGTTGCTCCTTAAGGTTGTTTCGATCCTACTCTTTTTCTTGATTGTGGTTTTGTGCAAAATTTTAAACTTAAAAGGTTTCATGATCTTTCACTATAGGCATAACACAGGAATTACAGCAGCAATCACCATTCATTCTCCAGACACTATATTTTTCAGAATTCCCAAAAAGTCTGAAGGGGACTTCATGGAAGAAAATGACTTTCCCCATTTTTCTGTAGTTGAAACTCTAAGCAGAATCTCAGTCTGTAATTTCTGTTTCTCTTGCAGAGAAGCTGCTGTTTTGCTGCTTTTTTGACACCAGACCAGCATCCACAATTCTGTGCCTCAATATATATACAGAAACTGCTCGCTGCCATCCCTGAGCAAGCTCTGCACTGGTTGCACAGTGTCATTTTAATTTGGTGAATTCTTCTAGAGGGTAGGTTCATCATGAAGTGGTTTGAGTGTTGTACAACACATACACACACAGGTTCTGCTCCCAGCCCAGCAGACATGAATCCGACAGGTTTACCATATAGCAATTTGAATTCCTGGGTAGGGTGCTGGTTTTTAAAGTTTCCAAGCTACTGCTTTCAGACAACATCAGACCAAAAAAACATTTTTCCTGAGTTCCTCCATCTCATCAGATAGATTACCATGTATCTTCACACGGACATTTAAGCTTCCTATAACTTCTTTTTTCTTCTTTGGACATCGTGGTTTGTGCTGATGACTGAGTTCAGCATTACAAATGTAGCATGATCACTCTGTCAAATTTTCAACTGTCTTTAGCTCACTTTTTTCTTTCAGCCTTTTAAATATATTTTTAAAAGTTGATCATAAAAATTTATATAACTTTTGTAAGCAACAAACCTGGGCAAGACTAAAAGGGAAAGGTTATTAAAAAGGTGACGTACAGTGTTCTCTTTGATCATTCAGGCATTGTGATGAGCTAATCCTGGTTACTTTAACTTTGGTAATGACATAACATTCAGAATGCATCTTCTGGCCTTTTTGCAGACAGTAAGAAACCCTCTTTTTACAAACTGAAAACTAGTTTTCTATATAGTCTATAAATGGTTTCACACACATATAAGGTTGAGTTGAGGTGGAGATCTTTGAGTTTCATATTTACTGGAAAGTAATTTTTTATAATCTGAGGTGTAATTTCATGAAGTGTTTATGACATTCTCCCATACTCAAATTGGTTTGTTAATCTATACCATATGAAAGGAACAAATTTAAGAAAAATGTAATTTTCAAAGTGGTGTCAGGGGAGAGAACTGTCTTTAAGGGATTAAGGTAAACGTAGTTTTCTCTTCATGCCAGTAAGAAATTATACCAACAAACAGAAAAGTATATATTATCCTGATTCAGTGCTTGGAGTTGATCACAGCTTGTTGGCTCCTGTTTTTCCACCTGCTTTTTGAATACCGATCACAGGTTCTCAGTAGAGTTAAGATCTGATGGGCTTTCTAAATAGAAGTCCTCAATGTTCTGATCTTTGAGCCACTTTGTTATCACTTATACCTTGTGACATGTTGCTTCATACTGGAAAATACTCAGATCATCAAACTGTTCCTAGCTTGTTAGAATAAGTTGCTCTTGCAGGGCGTTTTGATGGTGCTCTTTTTTAATGGCAATGTTTTGGGCCAGAATGAGGAGAAACCCAAGTCCTAAGTTGAGATTCAGTCCATTTGTAAGAAGATCCTGGCACCATATAGGATTCTGTATGGTGATAGTTTTGACCTATTACTGTGTAACGATTTTCCAGATGTCCCAAACAACCAGGACGATTCATTAGATAAAATGAGTTTGCACCAGTCTTCTGCGGTTATTGTTCTTCCTCCAGAATTTCAGTCAGTCCTCGATGTTTTTCTGGGCAAGCTCTGCATTGGTGGCAACAGAGGTCTGTAGAAGACTGTCATGTGGGACACTCTTTGATATCCTGAACTCAAGTGAACTTTTTACCTTGAAGTTTTTGATGATCCAGGGAACTGTTCTTTCAGCATTCTTATGAGCGGTTTCCTGCATGTACGACCATTTAAATGCAAAGTGATGATTCCTGAAGAGGTTTTCTGGAGGTAGCTATCGCTAACTCAACCAGACAATGATTAAATCCACATCTGTTCTTTACCTAGACAGCAATTAGTCTGGGTGACAGGATGATTTTAGCTTGACTCTTTCACAGCTTCACCTGAGCTTTGATTTTCCTGAAATACCGCTAGCTTGTCACTTTGAGCCACAATAAAAATACAATAAAAATATGTTGTTGTAACAAAAGAAAAGGATTTTGCAATTGGTTGTGTGCAGGTCATTTCTCTCCACAAGAATACGAAGACAGTGTGGAGTGTCAGCACATTCAAAGAAGCTTAAAGTTTGACATTTGCCAAGTTTTGACCATGATTTCAGTAGAGAGGACTAATCCTTTAGATGTTCTCTATCACAGTAAAACTGATAAACAATGATTTTCTAACCTCTGTATTTGCAGCTCATTCTTGTTTGCATTTTATATTTCACTCCTATAAACAATCTCCTTGGCTGTTTTATCTACAATGCAGATGATCTGTGCAGCTAGTCAGGCTACTGAAATTCGTTTTACATTCATTGTTTTGGTTTTCAGTGGAAGTAATGTGGTAGACATTTAGATCATCCGAGCAATGTTCAGACATTCAAAATATTAAACATGATATAAAAACTCACGAGGCTACTTTTTTACTAACACATTTTACCTATTTAAAACATCACTTTACATCTGTAAAGTGGTTCACAGTTATAAGCACACTGTACCCATCTTCTGATGGTTACTTCCAGCAGGATAATAAACCATGTCAAATCATCTCAAACTGGTTTCTTGAACATGACAAGGAGCTCACTATACTCCAATGGCCTCCTCAGTCACCAGATCTCTACCCAAAAGAGAACCTCTGCAGTGTGGTGGAGAGAGATTTGTACCATGATGCCATCAGTTCAACATGTTCAACCTGGACCAAAATCTGTGAGGATCAAGGCAGTACTGTGGGCAAAGGCATTTAAGGCATTTAAGTTCCCAATAAAGTGGCAAGTGGGAGTATATGTATATCATGATGATGAGAACGTTTGCTGATGTTTGTATTGTTAGGTTTTGTTTTTAGTTAACATCATTGGGCAGGTTTCTGTTTATATGTATTCTGTTTCTGTTCTGTTCTGTTTATTCCTATTGCCTTCTTTGTTGGGAGTTGTTCCTCTCAGCCATTCTCTCTGGTTTGTTTTCTGTGTTTCCTACTTGCTTACACTGTTGCCTGGCATGCTTGTTTGGCTTTATGGACTATATGACTTTATTTTTCTGCGCTTGGCCACATTGTTTTTTTTTTGCTTGTAAGTTTAGACTTTTGGTTTTGTTAAACCAGTCCACTCCAGTCTGCCTGTCTCCTCATCTCATTTGGATCCTTGCAACACAGATAGGAAGAAGATGGATGGATGGATGAAAAAAATTTAATAAGGAGAAACTTATTGATTAAATTAGTCTTTTCTCCCACTTCATAAGGGGTTTTAAATAAACGCTTCTTCAAGATTATTCTTGTGCTTTTGTGAAGGTACCTTGAGGTTGACTGTTGACTGTGGCTGTTAAAATATCCTAGTACTCCACAGTATTAAAACCCCCCCTGTTAACACACAACTATCTCCACCTCTCATACAGCGCTACAAAGATGTGTGGAAAAGCCTTAAAATAAACTGCTGTTGAAAAGACTTGGTGATCTTAAGATGTCACTCTTTTCACAAGCTCTCAGCGCACTATGGAGCTTTTTTAAAATGGAGTTTAATGAAAATTCAGAATGAAAGACTCACCCTCGCCGTCTCACCGTCCAATGACTTCCCTGTGCGTCTCCTGGCCTTCCAATCAGCATCCTGTGTGCCTGATTCATCATCCAATCGCCTTCCGACGCCTTGTTTTTAAAGGACCTTCGGCTGTGTTCCTCCTCGCTTGTCAGCTGAGCTCATCCCTCCTCCACCACACCTCCACCATCTTCCTTCCCATGTACTCCTGGTTTCCTCGCTCCCTGGTCGCCAATCCCCCACCCGTGTCGGATCAAGGGGAAGACATCTCTAAATATAAGCTTTACAATGTTCATCCTAGCTCATATCATTTTCAACATTCATGTCTTCCTCCCAGGTCCGAGCGCCAAAGATATAATTATGTAATTTTCACATCATTAAAACTTTTTTAATTGCCAACCCTCTCTTTGTGAGTCTTTTCAGATTGAATTTCCTCTACCATCCTACTCACTCTGCAAGTTGCTAAGATAAACTCAGCCACCATCCAACTTTGTTTTTCACCCTTTCAGTTGTTAAAACCTTTCTTATTGCTCTGACTGTAGATATATTTCATTTTGGGCAAGTATGTACTATATATAATATATACATATATATATATATATATATATATATATATATATATATATATATATTATATATAGTGTATATGTATATATATATATATATATGTATGTATGTATATATGTATATATATATGTATGTATGTATGTATATGTATATTTTGTCATTGTTATATACTGGCTTATGAACGTCAATACACATCTGCCTTGCCAGCTAGCATGAAAGGCATGCTCTCTGGTCTTTCCCATTTTTTAAACTTGCAAAGAGAATTTGTTGTCGGTGTCACATCATATTTAATAGAAACAGAAATTCATGGAATAATGATTAATAGGCACTCTGATCAACATAAAAAAATAAAAGTATAACAAAGTACAAAATTACTTCACATTTATTTTATAGGATAATTGTGACACTGGTGATTTTAATAAAAACAATTATTTCCTAACATGTCCCTCACCCCAGTCAAATTACAAGTTGGATTTTTAAATATAACATTTCCAGTATTTATTCAGCTCAATTCAGTTTTATTTATATAGCGCCAATTCACAACAAATGTTGTCTCAAGACACTTTACAATATCAGTTCAGTTGAATCATACAGATTTCAAGTCGGGTACATATATTCCAAGTAATCCTAACTATCAAACAGTGCAGTCGGATTCAGTTTATTATTCAAATTGGTGAAACATTTTTCTGAGGAAACCCACCAGATCGCATCGAGTCAGTGACTTGCAGCATTCACTCCTCCTGGATGAGTATTAGACAATGTTACTGCAATAAAGTGCTCTAAAATGTCATGCTGGACGGTTGCTATGAATCACAGTGGACCAAAATCAACAGTAAACATAGCTCCTTAAATCTCCACCGTGGACCTCAAGCAAGATGCATTCTGTGCCTCTTCACCCTTCCTCCAGACTCCATATCCTGGGGGACTGTCAAGACTTTATTTCTGTTGCTTGTGCATGTTGGACTTCTTTCTTAGCAATTACCTTATGCAACTTACCCTCTTTGAGAAGGATGCTGGCGACAACTGCTTATTCAGCAGTCTTCCTATGACTTTGTAGGCCAGAAAGTGGCCACAAAATAACATCTCTGTATTAAAACCCCCTTTTTTTGATTGTACATGGTATTTTCATATTTGCAGAGACATAATTTTGGATGCATTTAGCTGTAAGAGCCAATTATCAAAATCCACAGAAATAAACACTTGAAATATATCACTCTGCGTGTAATGAATCCATGTAATGTATGAGTTTCACTTTATAAACAGACTTACTTTACACTGGCTCTTGTCTAAACAATCAGGTCTATTGCTATCACTGTTCCCTGCTTCAAGTAAGATACAGACTACTAAGAATTACCCTTCACAGTCCCCACTCAGAAAAGTTGTGGAAAGTTAAATAAGATGTAGACTTTAACTTTTCTTTAGAAAATCATCACTCAGACTTGTCCGTTTGCTCAGTTAGAGACACACTGATGTCCTGAAGAGCGGTCAGAGATGATCCTGATGTCCTGTGATGAGTTTGTAGGCGGCGGAGAGTTTTTCCTCCTCCTCCTCTGTCCCCCCGTGTGTTGGGGCTTGGTGAAAGGGCAAAGTCACGTCACACAGGGCTGGTCTTAGCGTTTATTAGCCCGGGGATCCAAGCTCGAGGCTGCTCCACACTGGTGTTCTAAACGCGCCCAGCGGTGGAGGGCAGTCCGTCTAACTTCGCCAAAACTTTCTGGAAACTTAGTGAATAGAACAGAAACGCATTGACAAAGTGTCGCAACTCGCCTCACTCTTGAAAGAATTACACTTCAGCTACTTCAAGTGTTTTTGTTTTAATAATCTGAGCCTGCACAGCTACTTTGAAAGTTTTGAATGACCCTGCTCACGTTTGCGTAGACTCTTTTCCGCTTTTTATTCTTTAATTTAACTCAAGTAATTTAACTCAAGGTTGAGATAAAGCTCTAATCTGTCATCTGAGACTCGTGATGGCTGTTTTATCACTTGCTTTCCTGCTGGCAGGATTTGTTTTGACTTCAGCTGAAAAGGTAAGTGTCTGCACATGCTCTCCGCTCACTGACAGACTGTGCGAGGTTGATTTTTATTTCGTTTTTTGGCCTTTTTAGCCGTTCATTATAAGATGAATGGAGCTGGAAAGCAGAAAAAAGTGGGGCAGCAGCAGCTTTTAAAAGTCTCCCATCGCCTCTGTAAACACGCACACTGCTTTCTCTGTACACTACGTGTTGACACTGCACCACGCATGGGTTCAGCCTGTCACATATACGAGCTGTAACGTACAAACATTTTTCTGTTTGAGCCTTTACAAGCAGCTGAAAGCTCCAGTAAACCGCTGGGCTTCTAAGACGTTGGTGATCAAGGCCTGCCCGAGGTAGAGCGAACTTTGCCACTGCTTGCAAACCCGGGAGCTCCCCCTGAGAGTAACTGAATCTTCACTTGACATACTGAAAAATGTGAAAGTTGTAATGTTGGCAGAGTCAGAATTTAAAGCTAATTTGATAATTTCTGCTTGTGTCTGAACTTAGAAAACCTGTTGCACGACATCACCTCAGAAATAACTCAGTAAGTAGTCAAGTCAAGAATCATGAAAAAAAGTGAGCACAGGCATGAAGGCACATAAGAACGCAGCTGAAAGAGAGATGATGTTCCCTTTGGAACACCAATCTTTTGCATCATTGGATAACACAATGGCCACCCAAGACAAAAAAGTAGTTTTAGCAAGTAAAATCATATTTCTTTAGTGAGACAGAGGAAATCAAGAGAACTGTTATCTGAAAGTAGCTTGGAGACCTAACAAACCAGCACCCTATTGAGGGCTTTAAAAGCACTCTGTGGAAAGCTCAAGCCTTATTTCTTTGCTTAGCAATTGAGGTGTTTGAATTTGTCCATTCCTAATGTCTTCTTGGCATTTATACCCCATTTAAGTTGCAGTTGAAGCTTTGTAGTTTTTACTTAAACTACGCAAGAGTGCAGATAAAATCTGCCATGTATTTGACAACTATTGACAGGAGAAGAGTCTAAAGACAAAATTCATTTCTAATACAACTCCAGAGTTTGGCCTCATAAGTGTAATTTTTTAGGAGTTTTTACAAGTCTATCAAACAATTAGCCTTAATTATTTCGTCCGTTTATATTGAACCGTGTATATACCTGTGAAAATGGACGTCCTTTCAGATTCTACCTTGCTGCTCTTTGTGTCTGGCAAGTGCCGCTCATGCCATGCCCAAACTGAAATGGGTGTGAATTGTGTGACCTGTGTATCCATGCGCTACAGGCGCGAGGACAGAAAGGGCGAGTATGTGGGGAGAAACCAGTTGTGACAAAAAACGTTAATATGAAACACTAAAATTCTGGCCGCATTCTGATAGTTGTAATTTCTGCTCCATTTCTGACCAGCATTGATACTCTGTTGCAGACAGGTATGCATCAGTGCTCCCATTTCTGCTAACTGCGACTCTGCATTACTTTATACTAGAGAGCCATGTAACGAGTCGCAGCTGAAGCTAATAAGACAGAGGAGATGCTTTGAAGTAAAAACTACTGTAAAAGAAAACATTTTCGTACCTAATAAACTTAGTGCTTATAAACAGCAATCGGTCTGGCTGTTGCATGCCTGCTTGAGCTAATGGTTGAAATCGTAACAAGAACTGTATTGTGTCCTCATCCTTGGGTTATTGCTTTTTTAAATCCAATACTCCAGTTTTTTAATAACCCTAAGGTAAATTCACTGTTTACATACAGAACTAAATTATATTCTGAGTCTCAGAGAGCTTTATAGAATCACCAAGGAAATTAAATTTTGAATGAATGAACATTTTTAAAATGAGCACTCTATGGTCTGGCCCTGCTGATGATTATTTCCTTCACGTGTTTACACATTTAACAAGTTCTTTCTTCTGTCTTCTACAGGCTGGTGAATTAGATAGAGAAGGTAAGACCTGCTTTTTTCACATGCATGTTTTTATTAATTAGATCCAAGCTCTAGTGCAAGGGTTCTCCTCCAAACTGCTGACGAATTTAGGAGGAAAACTCTGTGCAAAGAGATCAAAGTGGGAGGAGAGTTTGTGTGTTGAGTAGTTCTGTAATACACTCCCCTCCCCTTCCACACACACAATCACACTCTGACTTCTCTAACACACACACACTTATATTTTAATGCTTAAAGGGCTTTGTTATACAGCAAAGAGAATTCCACCTATAAATCCCGCACATCTGTTATCCATTCTGAGGTTAAGGAACAAGTGAGCTGCAGCTGAGTCCACGTAGGATCCTTTTAAGCTCGCAGCTATCTTCTGAACACCTCCAGCGCACTCGCACAGCAGGACAGCATTTGGCTGTGGTCGAGCATTTGTGGCTGCCTGTTGCTTTTAGTCTGCCACTGTTGGCTCTACTTGGCCATTATCAGCCTTGTAAAGCAGCCACTGCACTCATTTTATGTGGTTTCTGCTTAACTTTTCACCTTTTTTCCCCTTAATGTTTAAAACAACCATAATCCATACCAATCCCTCATAAGAACATACATGTATACCACTTGTTTATTAAATCACATGAAAGAGTAGTAAACTCTTGACTGTTGTGCTGAAAAAACAAGCAGAACACATAAAGTTAAACTAAACTAAGAGGTAAAGGACTTATCTGCCCAAAAAACAGGCCTGAAACCTTAGTGCTGTTTGTGTTCCTGGTTTTTTTATTAACATTTTAATAGCATGCACAACAAAGAGAGCAATACAAATCTTAAAACAACTCTAAATGTTATTTTACTTTTCTGTTTTAACATTTTGAATATAACATCCTCCAGAGTTACTGGTTCTCTTGATAAGGATGTGTAAACAAATCTCCTTTTATTTCTGTACCGGAATCTGCAAGAGAGTTTAATTTGAGCACATTTATTCAGTGGGGCAAAATTTGCAGGAATAATTCTGTTTAACAAAATCAAAAATGACAGATTTATTGGCACCCCTATTGATGATGCCTACCTTTGCCAATAGGACTGCATTTAGCCTTCTCCTGAGACATTTCCCAAGACTGGAGCAAAGTGAAGGATCTTTGGATGATATACAGATATTGTGCAAACAGAAATGTCCAGAGTCCTGGGTCCTATCTTACACTTTTCAGCTCTTCCCACAGATTTTAGAAGATTTATGTTTGGTGACAGACATGGCAGTGGAAAAAGGTTGGTTTTGGGTCTGGTGACTCATTTCTGTGTTGATTTGACCATCTGTAGATCATTATCTTGCTGAAAGTGACAATCAACTGTTCAGTTTTCTGGTAGAGGCCACGAAATTGTAAAATTTCCTGGTACTTTAAAGACTGTATGATGCCATGGACACCTTCAGGTTCACATCATCACTGGTCCTTCACCATACTCAGCAGTGGACATGGTGTGATTTTCAACATATGTATCCTGTATGTTGAAAAGCTCAAAGATCCCCAGGCTCAAAGCTCAATCTCAGTCTCCCAGGACTGCCACAGAAGCAGTTGGCATTTAGACAGTATCCAACGGTTGTTATGGAGAGTTGATGAGCCTAATATGGCCGTCATTTTTGCTGTTCTCTAAAAGTGAGCGTGAAGAATTTGTTTTTGACCTCGCTTACTGTCCTCTTCTCTGTGCATGGTAAAAAAAAAAACCTGGGTCCTTGTCTAGCCTTGTTTGTCACATTTCTAGTTGTTTTAAACTCTATAATTATGGTTCTGACTGAGTGGCTTTTTTCTTTTAGCCGTTTCCTGTCTATAAAGATCAGGTCACATCTGCTTTACTTAAATTGCATGTTCTCCCAGGGCTGCCAACAAAAAAACCAACAATTATTTAAAGTCCTGACATTTTTTTTAATTACTAATCTCACATTGAAAAAAATTGAAATATCCAACCTCTAATCTGAGCACATTTATTCAAGGAGTATCAGTGGAAATTATTATTTTTAACAAACCGGCAAAAGTACAATTAGTGGTACTCCTGCTGTCAGGTCCACTTGTTTGGTACGGAACAAAAGTGGACTTCGTTTTGTTCGTTTGGTGTGGTTCACTGTTAAATTGTTGCTGGTGAACTGTAACTTGTAAACAAATCCACACGTGTGACGATCGTTGCTCCCATTGGACAGAAATGACTGGGGCGGAACAGAGCACAGACCTGGAAATGGAGGAAAACTATCATGGAAGTGATTCTTGCAGTATTTCTGTTTTGTATATTTGTGCTGTTATTGCAGCTGCAAAATCATTGTTGAGAGCAGCTCATTCAACACAGGTGTTGCGACGTACTTTTTCTACATTTGGGCTCTGCGTGCCCCGACCCACAGCATGCTGGCAGCAGCGTTGCTAAGCAAAAGATGACAGATCAGATATGACTATTCACAACATTCGCTACGGTGGCTTGTTAAGCCCAAAAAGGCATATCTTTCCTGTGGTTGGGTTGGATCGAGGTTGGTTCATATTCACACCAGAAGCGAACCGCAGCAGAGTCCATCTGGAAGTGGACCGAGACCACCTCATACAGTGGGTCTCGGTTGTTTGGTCCGGACCGGGGTTCGTTTAGGTGTATTCACACCTGCACAAAAGGTCCGGACCAAGGGGTGAAAACAAACTCTGGTTCATTTTAAAGCGGATAAAACATGGTAAGTGTGAATACAATCTTAGTCTTCTCTAATATGTTTAGATCATAGAGAGACGGGGATCTCTGACCATTCCTTTTTACTCAAACTTTACATCTTCTAGAGTCTAGTTCTTCCTGTATTGTAAAAGAGTAAATAATTATTAAAATACAAATTAATGTCACTAATTATCAAACTGATTTAACTCTCAGAAGCCTAGTTGCTATAAATCAGAAATATAGATAATAAATCATAACATCACAAGGCTTCGCTGCAACATGAGCTGAGTTTGACCTGAGTTTATCTTTCTGTTAACTTCTCAGGGTTGAAGGTACCATCACATCAGGATGAAAAGTGTTATATTTTTGGTGTACCGATTTAAAAAAAGAAAGGCTATGGCAGAATAAGTGTTTACCAAGCTCCTCGGTGGATGTTTGTTGCAGACAAGATTCTTCTATCAGTCTGAAAACTTATTTTGTTCAAGGGAACTCTTTGTGTTGCCTCATTTTGGATCAAATTTTGCTCTACTGTCTGAGGTTTTATTGTGCTTTACTTTTTGATTTTGTTGTGCTTAGAGATTTTTCTTGCAATATTTAGAAACTTGTAGATACATTTATCAGACATCTAACAGCAAAGAAGTTCAGCATACTTCATATGCACTATTTTCTTCCGCTCACCCGACAATTTTTTAATATGATTTAAGTTTGGGGACTGAGATGACCATGGAGGAAGGTTGACTGTCTTTCTTGCTTTCACCATATGCTTAGGATTGTAAGAGAGATTCAGTTTTTTGGTAGAGCCCACCAGATTTTTATTTAGTAGGTAATTGCATTTCAGTGCCCCCATTATCATAGATCCTTCACTGTTCTTAGAAGCGATCATGAGGTCCTTTTCCTTTCCTCATCCTTTGTTTTACTTCAGACACTCCTGGAGTAATACTTGCCGAAAAGTTCAATCTTGGCCTCCTCTGACCAAAGCATACGGTTCCAGTTAAAGTCCTAGTAGAGTTTAACAAACTTCACATGTTTATGTTTGTGATGGTAAGACAGAAATGCTCCAATAGCTCCAAAACGATCAGTTGGCATCTAATAAAACACCATTGTTGGTGACCCCAAGATTTCCCTCTTTTGTGCAGGTCTCTAACTTTAGATTTGTTTTTCACCTCCTTTACCATCCTGCTCACAGTGCGTGGTGGTAAGATAAAGGTGGATCCTGGTCCAGTTGAAGTGGGCTTCTGGGTCACATCATATTTATACTCCAGTGAAACAAAAATAAACTCTTATCAGCTTAAAGTAAAATCTGCAGCTGGTGATTACTGTTAAAACAGTTATTTCTTCATTTGGGATGCTTTTCCTTCACTGAATAAATTTACTTAAAGTAAAGGTTGGATTTTTTTACACATTTCCATTGTGTGAATATGATGCTGCAATAGAAGAAGAAATTTATTTTAACACTCATCTTTACCATTGGTGCCTGGTAAATTCATCCCTGTCTTTATGTTGGTGACAATTCAAGGAAAGTCTTTTTTATTTTATTCAAAGAATAAATGCTGTTTTAACAAAAATAAATCCCCTGTTCTGATCACAATAAATAGTTGTTCTATCCAAGTGTTTATTAGGTTTATTTAAACCGAGTGCAGGTGTGGATACTTGCAACAGATGCTGCTTTGATACTGCAAAGTTTCAAAGCCTTTAAAAGAAATTTTAGGATTTGGTTTTATATCCTCAGTCTGAAAGTCTGCATTTTGTTGGAGAGTTTTTGAAAAACAGTCGAGTAGGAAGACAAAACAATCCATCACAGCAGATGCAACAAGGGCTGTATATTTCTCTGCTTACCCCCCTCGGTTGCAGGATAATGGATAGTCTGGCTGTTGTAGTGAACATTACATTTGCTTTAGACTGGGAGTAAAAAAAAGAGTAAAATGACAAAGCTTGATGGGTAATTTCTGATGGCAATAAGACCTATAGAACTGAAGTCTAAATGTGCTTAAAACACAGTTGTGTTGTTTGTAAAACATTGAGTAATTATTAAATTTGTTCTCTTTAAAGTGCAAAAATAGAAACAAATGAATGGTAAAAAAAGAAAAATATTTTTAAAGCGCGCATTTTCGTTTAGACTCAAATTTACTGAAAAATGCTTGAAGATATAGTTGTCCTGTGAATCTTAGGATTTAGTTGTATTTTCTGATACACAGGAAAAATATAAATATTTTTATTTCTAGGGTGGATGGATTTGACCCACTTTTAGCACCTGTGAACAGGTGCAGCCCAGGATGATTAGTTCCTGCATCCCTTGCCTCAGAAACAGCATGTTTGATGTAACTCTGTTGGATTAAGTTCGATGGACTGGACTGGCTGCTCCATCCCATTAATCCTGTAGGTCTGAAACCAAGGTGCCGCCGGGTTTTACTGATGTGTTTAGGGCTGTTGTCTTGTTGAACGGTTAATTTCCTCTTCAGCGTAATGCAGCATGACCTCTTTAAATTTTGATGGATTCAGACGAGATTTTAGGAGCTACAGATTGGCATTAATATGCAGATCCATACATACAAGATGCAAGTGTATTAGTAGCGAGGCTATGGAGATTAAGATCTATATCGTCAGTTTTCGCATCCTTCACTTTAAAATTGAGCGATTTAATAATGAGAGACTGCGCTTTTCATTTAGAAACATTATCTTCGCAACCAGTTTCTTTATCAGTTTATTTTTAACAAAGGGAATGTACATAAATTAAGCAATAAACACATTTAATGTACATGTACCCTCTGGTTGACATGCTGTTTGTTAGAAAGCAGAATGCAGCTGCCCTTAGGGAGGTGGCGCGTGGGTCTGAAGGCCTGAATTCACATACCGGGGCAATGGCGTAAAGATGCCAGAGGTGGGAGAAATAAGCACACAAGCTAACTGGCATTACAGTTAACGTTTATAAGTGATGCTAGTCTTTGTTATTAGCCAGGTAATAATAGCATTATGGGATATTTATGGGGCATCGTGTGGTGAAATGGTAGAGTATGCGCTCCATATACAGAAGCTGTCTTTCCTTGACTCAGCCGTCTGTGGTTTGGTTCCTGATCTCATCACATGTCCATCTCTCTCTTTGTCCATTTTCTCATGCCCCAAGATGTAAAAAATCGATATTTAAGAAGTTATGAAAGAAAACTATGTTAATCTTCTGTTATTAATAATATTGAAAATGTGTTTGCTCCTCACTGCGTGCGTTACCGAATGACTTCAGCACATCTGCAGCCTGGCAGGTTTTATAATGTTGCACTAAGTCAAACTCAGTCAGGTTTTATAAAAGTACACTAGTTAGACAAGACCAGTATGAGAAATGTAGTTTTTTAAATAATTAGGTACACTTGCAGCAAGAAGTTATGCATGGCGTTTGCATGTTTTCCCCCTGCATGTGACTGTGACCCCCACAGTCCAAAAATATGCATATTAGTATACCTGATTACACTATATTAACCTTAGGCTTGAGTGCTCAAGTGTATACACTGGAGATCGCTGTCATTTGGTCCAGGTCCATCATCTTGGCTATATTCTGATTTATTGGAATGGGAGTTTTCCATTTTTTTTCCCACAACTTTCCACTATTTTTTTCACTTTAAAGGATTGAAATCCTTATTCTTTAAATGTTTTCGTATCTCCAATCAGATTTTTAACCAATGTATGCTGTTCTTCTGAGCAATGTCTGGAATGACCTATTTTACTTAGATTTCCAAAGATGAACAGACCTTTGAATTAATGACGTGATTAAGCAGAATCTGCTGGATGCATGCTGTGACTGTTGGTTCTGTTGGTTTTCTATTACTCTACTACAGCTACTGGCGGATTATTTGTAGAAATACCATTTCTTTATAACAATCACTGATGTTGGACTACTATTATTTTGAACACAACTGATCAACTGTTGTATTAATATTTACTCCATATACAGTAAGTATTAAAATTTCAAATGGCTCAGATTGCAATCCTACGTTCAGGGTTTCTGGCATCAATTTTAGCTGTTTGAAACATAGCGTTTTATTCAGGCATTTTCTTTTTGTAAAAATTCAGCTGTTTTGATGATAAAAGACACTGAAAATGCATTTAAATATACGGTTTTATGAACATGAAGGTAAAGTGCTGACGCCTTGTGAAGTGGGTGACCTTTCAGAATTATGTAAATGGTTTTACTCTGAAGGCTAATCGATATGCTCACTGAATGTGTTTAAACATTTCCTCAGTGATGCAGCTGAATCCATAGAAAGACTATCTGAACGCATAGCTCACATTTTATCTACATTCATATGTTTTTTTGTTTGGTCATTATGGATGAGAAGGCGATAATGAAATTTAAAGACATAGAAAATGTTTTTCTATAGCCAGCTAAAGAAGCTGCAAGTTTTATAACTTATTCTATTCAGTGCCTTAAAATAAAAATGTTTTGGAATATGTTTTTGAAACAAGGTTGTACGGAGTACTTCTGAGCTGTCAGCATCTTATTGCAGTAGACTGCAGTCAGAGGAATCTCCGATTTAAAAATAAGGGCGGAAGGCATCAAAATGCAAATAACAAAAAAAAATGCGTACGATCTTGAGTAAATAACTATTTGGGTTTTGTGGAATACATTTATTGATCTACTACAGTCTGGCACGTGTATGCCTTTGCAAGTGCTATTAAGGAAATACACCCATTACCTGATAAATTTACAAGTACATCTCAAGAAATAGAATTGAAAGTTAAATCAATATTCAGACAGCACAGTGCACATTAATCAACCTTATGTCGGAATTAACACATTAGCTAAATTTTATCTTTTGCCCTAAAGCAAGTAATTATGGAAAGAGAGAAAAAACAGATTTAAAATAATAAAACACCTCGCTGCACAATTCACAAGACAGGACACAGAGAACACATTGTTCTATTGAACAAAATAGACACAACATTTACACAACAAATAACTAACAAACAGAAAGCTATCTATAAGCAGGATACAAGGCCCTCAGCAGGAAGCAGTGGAAGACATTATGAATCTGGTTTGTATTCAACGAATGCTTAAGTTTCTTTTTGAAAAATTACATCGTTATCACTGTCTCTGATAGGTGTTGGTAGTACATTCCATGAATGTGCGCCTCTAATAGATGCCACCTTCTGGCAAACTGTTTTCTCCTCTAGTTTGTGCTCTGGTATTTATTCTAGTATCCCTTTTCTGAATAAAATAAATTTATGGTGATGGAGCAAGCCTGTTCAAAACTTTAAATAAAAACAAGACAAACATCCTGGCATATGTGGTAAAAATTAAGGTTTAAAATATTATAAAACTAGTGATTTTACAATAATGAGAATGCGAGGGTTTTCCATCAAATATTTTGATTGTCTACTTAATAGGTTTTACTGTACTTTTGTATGTGACCAGGTTGTACAACAGCATGTTATATGAGAGAAAATCATTTTGTACTTATAGGCTTTAGCTGACTGCGTGGTGAGAAAAGGTCTTATATGATGGAAGTTTGTTAGATTTGAATTTTATGACATATGTAATGTTCTTAACATGGTCTTCAAAACTCAGATTTTAGTCAAAAATAACTCCAAGAAATTTAAATTTTTCCACCACACCAAGTCTTTCTCCATTGACGAGAATACATGGTTCCTGGCCTTATGTTGGCTGGTTTTAGTAGCTGTAAATCGTAATTATGCAAAACGCCAGAAATGAAATCCTTACATATATTACCTTGTGTTTTAATGAATCTAAAAAATATTTGAGTTTCACTTTTTGAATTATATCACTGCAATAAATTCACTTCTCTGTAATATTCTAATATATTGATCTGAAGTCTATGTCAACTTATATTGTCATGATCTTTAACATTTAACATACTAAATAAACCTTTAGAGTCTTAAGATGGAGCTTTTTTTTTGTGCAATTTCACAGAGCGTTGTACGGTCTGATTTTTGGATGAATTTGGTGGTACGGTCTGATTTTTGGATGAATTTGGTGGTACGTCCTCTTCTGGAAAGATTGGCTGCTTTCATTCCCTTGTGAAAAACATTTCTCTCTGTAGAATGACGGACTACACATTGCATAGAAACAGCCATATAACCCTGTCCAGATTGACCGGCAGCACAACTGCTTTACTTGTTGAAAAAGGTACACTACAGTGGCATTAAAAAGGAAAGTAAAGAAAAGTTGTACTACAGGCTAAAATTAATGATGTTTTAGTTAATAGTTCAAATAGAGGCAACTCTAAACAAATAGGTTTTTAACCGTGATTTAAAATAACTTAGGGATTCAGCATTTCTGCAGTTTTATTAAAGTTTGTTCTAGATTAGTAGAGAATAAAATTTGAGTGTTTGGTTCTGATTCTAGGGATGCTAAATAGACTTGAAACAGAGGACCTGACTGGTCTGGAAGGCTGATTAAACAGCAATAAATCTTTAATATATTTTGGTGCTCAGCCATTCAGTGACTTATAAACTAACATACGTATTTTAAAGTCTATTCTATGAATTACGGGGAGCCAGTGAAAGGACTTTAGAACTAGGGTGATGTTCTCTACTTTCTTAGTTTTAGTGAGGACGCGGGCAGCACCGTTCTGGGTTAGCTGCAGCTGTCTGACTCACTTTTTAGACAGACTTGTGAAGACAATTTTGCAGTAATCAGTTTGACTAAAGATTAGTTTTTTCAAATACTGTTGGGACATTAGTTCTTTAATCCTGTTCTTCAGGTGATAGAAGGATGACTAGGTGACTGTCTTTATGTGCTTCTGAACGTTCAGGTCTGAGCCCATCACTAGAACCAGGTGTCGGGCCTGATCTGTGGTTTCTAGCTGTAAATACTGAAGCTGTGTGCTGACTCTTGATCATTCCTGCTATGGTCCAAAAATAATTACTTCAGTTTTGTTTTTATTCAACGGAAGAAAATTATGACACATCCACGCATTGATTTGTTCTATGCATCTACCTAGTGCTTGAATAGGTTCATAGTCACCTGGTGACATTGTAAGGTAGAGCTATGTATCATCTGTGTTGTTATGGTAACTTGTTGTTTATTTTCTGAGCTAGCGATTTTTGTCAACGTTGATGCAAAGTTACCTATTGGCACAAAAGTCTTTCAAGTAAGACTCAAACCAGTCAGCTGTAACAGAAAGACCGACCCAGTTCTCGACTCGCTCTAGTAATATACCGTGATCAACGGTGTCGAATACTGAGGTCCAATAATACCAGCACTGTGGTTCTTCCACAGTCTGCATTTATGCGGATGCCAATGGACTGAATAGGGCAGTCTCAGTGCGTTGATGAGCACAGAAACCTGACGGAAGACGTCAAAGCAGCTGGTCATTTTTAGGAAGGTATTCAACTGTTAAAACACTGCCTTTTCAATAACCTTACTGATAGATGGGAAATTTAAGATGGGCCTGTAAGTTGCACTGCAACCTTTTTAACAGTGGTTTGGTAATTACTGTTTTTAGGGCTTGGGTGAAAACACCTGACAAATTGGGTATGTTTATTATTTGACTCTAAATCAGATGCAATGACAGACAAAACGTTCTCAAAAAAGGTTGTGGGTAAAATATAATATTTAATAAATATAATCTGAGACACCAGGAGGAGGAGCTAAGTTTTTGCAGCTGATTTGGTAGAACTGTGTAATTTTGTCAAAATGTGTTTTGGTTGGACATTGGTGCTGGAATCGATATTAACGAACAGGCTACACTTCTAATCTTCTGAATTTTCTCAGTAGAGAAGTTAGTAAATTCATTCCGACCCTTGTTAGAGTGGAGTTCACATGCTACAGACACAGGAGGGTTTGTTAACCTGTCGACCGTAGCAAACAAGCCCGAGCATTATTCATGTTTCTGCATTTATAGAGATTCTCACACTGATGATGACAGTTAAACAAATGCATTTAATTTGCAGTACCTTGCTGCTATTTTCCTGACTGCATTAAACATTATTAAAATATTTTTTTCTGTTCACTGTAGGTCTGTTTATTGACTATTTTTAAATATAAATAAGGATGTACCCCGAATCATAATGCATTCACTTTGATTCACTACGTAAAATACACAAATGCACACAAATTGTTCCTTGTCATCTTTTAAGTGGGACAAATGATTGCTTAAATTTGACTTGGGCCTCCTGAGGTTTACACAAGCATAACATTTCAAAACACAGAAGTAAATTTAGTTCTTGATGGAAATATTGGGACCTCTGGCACTAACAATATTTATTTATATAAGATTTATCACAGCAGCTTTAGCACTGAAGCATTTTGGGAAACATGTCTCATCATGCTAAGAATTACATCAGTCCTGCACATGTTGCTCAAGATATCAAGTGGAAATCTCAAGCAACCCTTTCGCTGATGTTACCAGAAAGAGTAATGCTGTCATGATCTAATGGCGGAGTTGTAAATGCTCCATTATAAGGATTTTTTGTCCTGAATGTTCTTGCATTTCCAAAACCACAGACATATCCTTGGTTTCTTCTACTGCATGTCAGATGTGTTTTTTTTTTATGAAGGAAGATAATCCTGTGTATTGCGATAAAGCTTCTCAGAGTCGTGCAACTCAAGGTTTCTTTTCATATGTATTGTCCTGGTGTCAAAGCTGTATAAAACCTGCAGGTATTTCATTATAAATGTGTCAATTGGATGTTTTTTTTTCTGCTCCTGTGCACACTGTAATTTGCAAGCCACATCCTTCGTCTCAGACGTATCATTTTTTTTTTTTTTTTAGCGTTGCGACACCTGTCTGAATGTCTTCTTGTCAAGGTAATTATTAGGTTTCAATAGTCATGAGTTTTCTTCTTGTGTGTCAGCACAAAACATACTCCCTCTGAAAGGAAAGATTATTTTTCAAAGGTGTTTTGAAAAGCCTAAAGATTTCCTTGTACAATTCAGTGGACCAAAAATCAGCAAGTGAACAAGAGGCTGAGGGTAAAGGAAACACCATGACGACACCATACTGATAACCAGCATGCTCAGAGCTTTGTAGCTGATGTTAGATTATACAGTACTGTGAAAAAGTATGTCCCTTCTAATAGATATTTGTATTTCTTTGTGTTGTCACACTTAAATGTTTCAAATCTTTAGTTGAATTTCACAAGCCACCTAGCCCCAAATACTGCCAGACCGGTAGAATCCAAAAAATCACTTCAGTAGAACCTGGCTAAAAAATATGTAGGCTAAAAGATCTCAAAAAGCACCACGTCAGACTTTGATCTAAAGAAAACAAAGTCACAGACATCTATGAGTCTGTAATGGGTTACAAAGCCATTTCTAAGGCTTTGGGACCCAAATGAACCATTGTCTACATTTTAAGGAAACATGGAACAGTGGTGAACATTCCCAGGAGTTGCAAGTCGACTAAAATAACTCCTAGAACGCATTGATGACTCATCCAGGAGGTCATAAATTAATCCAGAACAACATCTGAAGCCCTACATATCTCACTGGTCTCATTTAGGCTCACGTTTCATGATTCAACAATAAGAAAGAGACTGGTCAAAACGTCCTAGGGCTTTTGGAAAAATATTTTGTGGATTTATGAGAATAAAGTGGAACATTTTGGAAGGTGTGCGTCCTATCACATCTGACACAAGACCAGCGTCATTTAGGTAAAGAGCATCAGACCATCAGTCAAACTTGGGGTTGTAGTGTAATGATCTGGGGCTGCTTTGCTACTGCAGGATCTGGATGGTTTGAGGTAATTTATGAAATAATGAATTCTGCTATCCTGGAGAAAATCATAGGAAATCACAAGGAAAATGTCTGGCCATCAGTTTTTGACTCTGAAGGGGTTGAAAAACAAAATATTGTTTTTGGAAGAGCCCAGTGAGAGCAATTACTTGTTGAAAGAGGACCAGGTTGGTTTTGAACGAATTTTCCATTGAGTAAATGAAATAATTTAAAAACAGCATTTTTACTCAGGTTATCTTTGTTTGATATTAGAAATTGATGATATGAAACATTTAAAAAGTGACAAAGCAAAAACAAGAAATTTAAAAAGAAGAAAATACTTTTTCAAGGCACTATTTGTAGTTGGTAGGAAGAGCACAAGTATTTTAGAAGGAAAAAGCCCTATTTCATGCTGTGATTGCAAATGTTTCTCCAATTCTGAAATGGATAAACATCGTTTTTTGTTCAACTGTAGCGGTGACTGAGATAGTCTAACAACATCCTCGAAAATGATCCGAAAATATCATCAGAAATATTAAACCTGGCTTTAATGTTTAAGAAGAAAACCTTACTGTACATTAAGCAAAGATTATGAACAAATATTTCAGACCCAAAGTGCAAATGCTGCCTTGTTTTTTACTGTAGTGTAGCATCAGTGTTGTGCCTGTGCATCTTGCCAGATTCAAAACTGTTAGTTGGCTTTTTATATCTTCATGTGTGTGTGTGTTTGTGTGTGCGTGTGTGTGTCTTTGTATGCTTGCCACCCTTTGCTAACACTTGGCCAAATAGTTTGCCAACACAGATGGTTGTAGAGAAGCGTTTTTTGTTAAACCTTTGAGCACACATTTCCAAGTGTGAGGAATCCCCTCAATTTGGTAAAGCCAGTCTGGTAAGAAAGCCAAACTGAAACATATCTCCTGCATTTCTAGACACTCTGACCACATAAGTATTTAAAGAGGTCATTATTGACAAACCTTTATGCTGCAGCTGGTCATCTCATTGCCAGAAGCCGACATTTGCAGCTCTTCCTGCTGCTTTAGAAACCGTGCAGGAACAGTTGTAAGAATTTATACCCTTTTAACTAAAGGTATATTGTGACTGGCACGGACGTTTGAGGTTTCATAGTTGGGCGTTGCAATTTCCTACATATTTGGTATAAAATTCCTAGATTTCCCAGACTTTCTGCCATGGTGTCAGTGAACTTTGGAAAAACAAAGAAAAGAAGGAGGTATATAAGGCCATTAGACCAGACTGGGGAATACGAAGGGGAATACACCTGTCAGTGCAGTGCAGAGAGCGACAGTGACACTGCGCATCCTTGCGACTGGTTGCTTGGAGCAGTGTGTCACATAAAACAGTTTGATGTGGAGACTTTTTCTCGCAGAGCAGATTGTGTAACACCGCGTACTTGGTCGTAAAAATTGAGCTTTGCACGGACGTATACAGTGGACGCCCGTGGAGTCGAAGTACGTCCGTCTATGCAGGACCCTTAACACACACAAGTTTGAACACATTTTACAGTTTTGAGTTCACTTCACTGGCTGCCCATCCATTTTAGGATCCATTTTAAGATTCTTTTATTTGTTTTTAAGTCCTTAAATGGCCTCGCCCTTCTCTGCATCTCTGAGCCTTCACAACCCTATTTGCCACCTTGTTCCCTTAGGTCAGCTGACCTTTTAACCTTATCAGTCCCAAGAACCAAGCGTAAGGTCAGACAGGATTGGGCCTTCTCTGTAGCTGGTCCTAAACTGTGGAATGATCTGCTGTTGTACATAAGGCAGGCATCCTCCCTGACCATTTTTAAATCTCTTTTAAAAACACATCTTTTCTCTTGTAATACTTGTACGTTATTTTTTATGCCCATGTATTTTCCTACTTTATTAATTAATGTTGACTTTCTATTGGTTTAACTTGTGTTATCTATATTTTGCTTTTTTCTGTACAGCACTCTTTTAAGTGCTTTATAAATAAATATAAAATACATTCAAAATTTGGATTAGATTGAACTTTTCCATATTTTATTACATTACAACAACAAACTTCAATATATTTTATTCAGCTGCGTGTGGTAGACCAACACAAAGTAGCACATAGTTGTGAAGTCAAAGGAATAGTATAAATGCAGCTGTTAGGTGAAGGCCTTAGAGGTTGATTAGAATTATTCAGAGAAACAGCCAAGAGGCCCAGGATAACTCTGGTGGGGCTACAGAGATCAACAGCTGTGTTGGGACCACTGTTTGTTTTGCACCACAAAAATCTGGACTTTATGGAAGGTCAACAAGTCAGAAAGATGCTGTTGAAAAAAAGCCATCAGAAGCCCTGTTTGCAGTTTGCCACAAGCCATGCATTGGACATGGCAACCACATGGAAGAAGGTGCTCTGGTCAGATGAGACTAAGCTGAGCTGTTTCACCTACTTGCAAATTTCTATGTGTAGAAAACTGACACTGCATATTGCTCTGAACACATCATCCCCACCATGAAACACGTTGGTGGCATCGTCATGCTGGGGGAATTCTTCCCTATCCCATCAGGTCATCGTTGATGAAAAAATGAATGGAGCCATCAACAGGTCAATCCTGGAAGAAAATCTGTGAGAGGCTGCAAAAGACTTGAGACTTCCACCTTCCAGCAGGACAAGAACTGAAACTATCTGTGTAGTTATGCTGCTATAGGCTTAGGCTGCTGGAGGACATAATGACCACTTTCACCTTCTTCGCTACATTCTCACACTACTCTCCAATTTTGCATTATTTGCTGTTATTTCAGCTTTTAACTTTGTTCTCTCTTTTCTCTTCCTAGAAGCTACACCTGGCCTGACTCTGTGTCTACCTGTGACATCTTTCTGGAGAGGGGAATCGTCCGAGCTTCTGCTGGCGACAACTTAATGCTCACCCTCTACCGATGATCCACATGGCCCTGTCTTTCAGTGTTTAACCCTTTCTCTCTGCTAGACATAGCTACTGACTGAGCTTTTACTGTAACTAACTCTATGTGCTCTCTTTCAGACTCTAACCTTGAAAACTGGCTCAGAGTTTATCTGTTCTTTCTTTCTAGGTCAAACGATTAAAGGAGCTACATCCATTAACATTTACTTTTCCCTCCCATAGAAAGTACTCCTGGATCAGTGCTTCTTTGTTCTCTTTGTGTCTCTGCTCTGTTCTCTCAAACCCCCAGTCGGTCGTGGCAGATGGCCGCTCACACTGAGCCTGGTTCTGCTAGAGGTTTCTTCCTGTTAAAAGGGAGTTTTTCCTCTCCACTGTCGCTACATGCATGCTAAGTATGAGGGATTGCTGCAAAGTCAACGCCAGTGACTGTCCACTGTCTCTACACGCTCATCCAGGAGGAGTGAATGCTGCAAGTCACTGACTGGATGCAATGTGCTGGGTTTCCTTAGACAGAAAAACTTTTTATCCAATTTGAATAAATAACTGAATCTGACTGCACTGTTCAATGATTAGGATTAATTGTAATGTATGTACCTGAGTTTTGTGAAGTGCCTTGAGACAACATGTGTTGTGAATTGGCGCTATATAAATAAAACTGAATTGAATTGTACAACCCTAAACATACATCCTGAGCTACAGTGGAATGGTTTAGATGAAGCCTATTCATGTGCTGGAATGACCCAGTCTAAACCTAAATCATGTTGAAATGCTGTGGCAAGACAAAAAGGCACATTTAATGAAGCATTGGGAAAAAGTAAGCTGTGTTTGGGGAAAAAAGACACCACGGGATTGACGCATAAAAAAAAAATCACCATCAAATCTTTAGTTTTTATTATTTTAATGCACTGGTAAATGTGAAGATACTTTCTACTTGAGATGACTGCTTTGAATAAATAGAAAGTAGCTGGGTCTGCTGCCACCTTTCTGATAAAACTGTTGTCCTTGCTTTGTCTGACAGACCAGCTGAGGAGCCGGCTGAAGGAGTACGGCCTGGTCACGCCCTTCAGCACTGACTCCCACGGACACTACCTGTCCCACCTGCTTTCGGCCACTCACAAGCAGCGCGTGAGGAGGGAGGCTTTTTCCTCTGAATCCGAGCAGAGACTGTTCTTCAACATCACAGCCTTCGGGAAGGAGTTTCACCTCCGGCTGCAGCCGAACGACAGGCTGGTGGCGCCTGGAGCAATGGTGGAGTGGCACGATGAGGTTCAGGGATTTGGAAACTTCAGCGACAGTGATGATAGAAACTCGACTGTGGGCGCCAACCAGAGTGATGTGACGGAGAGGATTCTCCAGCGGGAGCTACTGAAGACAGACTGCACCTTTATCGGTGACATCACTGACGTCCCTGGAGCCACTGTTGCCATTAACAACTGTGATGGACTGGTAAGTCCTTCTCAGCTATAAAGATCTTCACTCCCCCATTCCCTGAAAGCCCTGAAAGCCTTACAAAAGTACCGTGACCTTATCAAGTGCCTTTAGAAATTTTGGGTGTCTGTAACTCTTAAGTTTAGCCTTTCTCTATGCCAGCAGTCGGCATTTTTATTGCACATTGTTTTTGGAAATACCCCTCTGACGGGCAGGTTTTTAACGGGTGAGTGCTCATCAATTGCACTCACAAACACAGGCTTTCCTCCAAACCGCTTCTCAGCATAAAAGTTGAGTTTCCCTTGTGCCAGACAAAAGTCTCCTTCCTATCAAACCTCGTAAAACATTTCAATGGTAATCTGGGAAAAACTTCGGCCAAAACCTCTTGGAGTAGACCATTCAAACATCTCCACATTTAAAAAATTGGCTTAATTTCCCAGCTCCAGCTTGAAAAGTCACAAAAAGGCTATATTGTATTGGTTTAGTGGTTTGTAGAGAATTTAATGTCAAAGTAAACCACATACTGTATGTGTTTCAAACAAAGTGTAACATCCTATAGACATCACTTACGTTTGCACCCCTGAGATGCTCTTAACCAGTCAACATGACACCTGGAAAAATGCATGTATGTAGTGCTACGTCTGTGTATGAATCAGAATATTCAGCTTTTGCCTATTTTGAAGGCAAAGTCTTTTGTGTCCTAGGTTAGCACTCTGTACAGTCCTCCAGCAGTGGCATTGTCAGCAGGCTCAAAAAACAGAGTCTGACTTTGTCTTATGAATTAAAATATGACTAAACATAAAGTAAAATATGAGACTTGCTTATGTTTGGGAACTGGTTTTGTAAAAAGCTATTTAGGAAACTTAAACATTTTTTTGGCTGCATAACATTTGGCCAGGTTGGATAGTTTGTGGGGAATTTAGACTTTTTATATTTTGTCTGTAAGCCTTAAATTTTATTTATTTTATTTTTTGGGAGATTTTTTTTGCGGCACTAGTGGCCTTTATTTTTCCAGTATTTAGACAGGAAATGGGGGCGGAGAGAGAGAGGAAGACATGTGTCAAATGTCGCTGAGAATGGGACTCGAACCAGGGACAGACGTGTCGAAGACTAAGGCCTCCATATATGGGTCGCACGCTTAACCCCCCTACACCACCAGCGTTGTGCCCAAGCCTTTCTTTTTTGAATCAGATGGAGCAATCTGTGGCCCTTGTGGTTTCTTGTTTGCTTCGCAGCGCTAGAGGCCTTTGATTTCTTGTTTTTTCTGAAAGTAGGCAGATAGGAAATGGGGTGGAAAGAGAGAGAATACATGCGCAAGTGAACCTGGGAAAGCCGCGTTGAGGACTAAGGCCTTGGTACATGGGCCCTGCTGCTGCGCCACAAGCCGCTCCCTTTGAAATGAATATTTAAATACACTGCCATTGCGGTACTTTTTTTTTTTTTCATTCTCTGGTTTTAAGAAATAATTTGTTTTAGATCTTTCCACTGTTAAAATGTTTGTCATGTTCTGTAAATCCACCAGTTCCACCAGTGTGTTGGTCACATTTTATTATTGAATTGGAATTTCTACTGTATCGAATCGAATATATTCCAGGAAAACTTATTTTCGGTCAGTGGTCCAGCCCTAGACAACAGTCACAGTTGTTTATGTGGGCGGTTGGGAAAAATGATTGTCCATCCCTGATTTAGTTTAATTTCTTCCAGCAGCATTGTAAAAACACTAACTAAAACAGCCACCTCATGTGGGAGAGGTCTGGCTACTGCGACATCTCATTAGTGGGATCATTTATTGATGGGTTTGCTATGGGAAGTATTTGAAGACTCTGCACAGAGACAGTAACACCAGAGTTAGTTTTAAACGACACGTCCCCAGTGAGATTTCATTTAAGTCTACCTCAATGTTGGAGGCAGTGTAGCTAAGTTATTATAGATTACAATTCAATTTACTTTTTTTTTCTTTTTTAGAAAATATGGATGTTCCCATAGCTACCTTAGTATATTTCTATAAATAACTATTAAAGTTTGCACAATGAAATATATAATCCCCTCAAATGAGATCCTGGAGGAAAATAAGTACACCCCATTATTCAACAGCTTGTTGATCCACCTTTAGCAGCAATAAATCTCTTAGTTGTTGTTTTCTGTCAGATTTTATCAGTATCTCACATGACCGTAGAGGAATTGTGCTCCACCCTTATTCATTGCTTCATTTCACTAAGGTTTGTAGACACTTTTCTGCACATCTTTCCTAAGGTCCCTAACAGTGTTCAAATCACACAGAGGTCTGAACTATAAATGGGCCTATTTTGTTGAGGATCCGGTTAATGACCCAGTTTGGGCCAAAATAATTTTAATTTGATGGCCTCACATTTGGCATTAGGATACTTTAGCATCCAGAGGACTTCATTGTCAACCCAGTGACTGTGAGGTGCCCAGGTCCTTTGGATCCAAGCTCAAATCATCACCCCTCCACCACCATGTGCCCTTTTGGCATGATTTGTTTGTTTTTCTCCCAACATAGTGCTGTGCATCATATCTAAAGATCTCTTCTTTGTGTATAATCTATTCAAAGGATATTATCCAACAAAACCATATGTCTTCTGTCTTTTTCTAATTTTCCTGTGTTAAATTTAACATATAACTTGCTAACTGAGGCCTGTAGAGTCTGAGATGTAGCTCTTAGGTTGTTGCCTATTCTCCCAGCATTTCACTGTTGGACCTTGCTGTTTTTATAACTTAACACATTTGATGTAACGTTCATTGTGCTACATGCTGTGTCTAAAAAGAACAATATCATGACTATTTAAGAATATATTTCCATAGCAACCACTGCCCATCTGTATCTATTTCACTTGAACATTGTTTACCAGCTAAGGTAACATGATAGCACTATTATGCACCATCAAACGTTTCTGTGTTTACTGACAACATGTGTGTAAAGTAAAGCAGCTCTTGATCATGTAGTGGTGATACGGAAGAGATGTTAAACAGATGAGACTTTTAGTGCAGAATCATCCTGGACTCATTACCATTAAGACTGCTTGGGTTTTATTAATGCTACTGCTTGGCTGATGATTTGACAAAAGGATTATATACTCTTCTAATAATTAGGTCTTCGTGGCCGTAAGTATTTTTTTCAGTTGTGTAAAACAGCTTTTATTCTGATCTTCCCCCCGCTGCTATTTAAAAAGGCTATTTTAGTTGATCTGAAACTGTCTTTATGACTAACATTGTCTTTATACCTATTATTATTTAAAGTTCCCTTTCACAATGAAAGCATATAATGCTGTGTTGGGATTACACTTTTTTGTTGTTTGGCCCTTTTTTGAAAGCTTTTAACCTGCTGTCTTCCAGTTGATGGCAGGGTTCCTTCAGAGCAGTAGCTATTGAACACATAATACTGTAAATATGGATAATTTAACAAGGATTCCAATCAGATAGTACTGTATGTAAAGGTAAACCTATAACAGTAATGAGTGTTTTTTTTCAAACGAAACATCATATGTGTTTAAAACTGCTCTTCCTGTCACGGCTTCCTGAACCTTGGTCTGGTGTCTTGGTGCTTGGCTCCTATGTGCGCTATCATACTGTGTCAACTGTTTTCATTTAGTTTGATTAATTTCTTTAAATTGGTCTCTGTTTAGCATCTTTGTAGTCTGTTTATTGGCCCGAGGGATTTGTATTTGTCTTAGATCATTAGTTGTGGCTTGCTTTTCACATATATTTCAGTCTAATGTACTTTTCCAGACTGAGCAGCCAAACTTCCTCTTTGTTTTGGAACTGAAATGGTTAAAAACCACTTCTACTGTTGGAGTTTGCGATTGTTGCTTTTGTACTTCATTTAAATGGAATTATTATAGTGATCATGAATGAATTAAATATTGTATTTATTGTGTATGAATCCAAACTACATAATTATAAATCAATTTTGTCCATGCTGCCCAGCCTTTCCTGGGAATATTAACTGTCCTAAATGTTTCCGCTTGTAGAATGGTGCAGTCCTGACTGCTTGGAAATGGCATTACAACCCTTACCAGATTAATGGGCAGCAACAATTCTTTCTCCAAGGACCTTGCTGATGCCTGTCCATCTTGGCATTGTGTTAACAAACACCTTTATCCTCCAGGCCAAAACAAATGCCTCAAACTCCTGCCTTTATAGAGAGGGTCACGTTAATGGTGATCAACTAATCAAGTGCAGTTGATCCTCAGCACCTGGCTATTTTCTGACTTAAATCCTTTGGAAGCATCAAGGGTGTACTTAAGTTTATTCTCATGACTGTACATTGCATGTTTCCATAAAAATGTGTCAAAAAGAAGTCAAATACAATATCGCACAACTACTGCTTCAGTACATGATGACATATATTGCACAATTCATTCTGCCTTTTGAGGCATAATGTAAAACTTAATTTCAAAGGGGAAAAATTAATTTCTAAAAATGTCTTAGTTTAAATTTGGCTAATCAGTACCTTCTGCTAGAAGGCAGTAGCTGTTTGATGGATCCTGCAAAACTTTCTGTTCCTGTTTGGGAACAGGCCGTTTATAAAAGTCCAGGAGGCAGAGGTTTTCAGCCCACCCATCACCTTTGTGGCAGACTGTACCAGACACAGCAGCTTGCATGTTGCCTCTACAGAGACACTGCTGTACAGACTTTGCTTGGGTCTTCTCTGAAGATGTACAGAATATTCACACCTGTCTGTGTGTTGAGGTGCAGCTGTCACAGCTGCGTGTCAGAACTGAGGTGATTGAAGTTGTTTAAACACCCCCTCAGGATCTCTGAAAAAAAGAAAGTCACTGAAATAATGATGCTACTTCAACATTCACTGCACCAACTCAGATATATTTTATGTAGACTGCATTTATCATTTAGGTTGTCTATATAAAAGAGGGAAACAGATCGTTAGTCCATGAGCATACTTGAAAATACTGTTTTGAAGTGTAATTTTTTCACCAGCAACTGTACAACTATTAATAAAAGCTAACATGTAAAAAAGAAAACACATGGATTTTCTCAGTGGAATACAAAAGGTTCCGTTAGTATTGGTGTCTGTATTCCCACAACAGGTATCAGGAATCAAGTTGATCAGCTGGCTTTAGTAAATGCTATGAAGGCCGAATGAATTTCAACAAAATACAACATAGATTTTGAAGTGTTTTCATCTAGTATGTTTGAAGTTTTCCTCTGAGGAATTCAGTGAATATCAGATTGGTTCAACCTTAAATGTTTGAGTCAGGATTTGATCCCTTGGCTAAGATAGATGCTGGTTAGCATCGTGAAAAAAACAGCAATAATGACGGTAATCGTCTTAAGAACTTAAGCTGGTACAAATCTTTTTATAGTCTAGCTGGGATTTTTTGTCAGTCATTTTCTACCGCTTATTCCATAGTGGGTCGCGGGAAAGCTAGTGCCTATCTCCAGCAGTCTATGGACGAAAGATGGGGTACACCCTGGACAGGTCGCCAGTCCATCGAAGGGCAACACACAAACAACCATGCACACACTCATTCATACACCAAAGGGCAATTTAGAGTGATCAATTAACCTAACAGGCATGTCTTTGGACTGTGGGAGGAAGCCGGAGTAAGCGGTGAGAACCCACGGGAAGAACATGCAAACTCCATGCAGAAAGACCCCCAGTCGGGAATCGGACCCAGGACCTTCTTGCTGCAAGGCAACAGTGGTACCAACTGTGCCACTGTGCAGCCCTGGGATTTTTTGTCCTATACAAAAAACTCAAAGCAACCATAATCCAACAACACCATCACTAAACTTGCATCATCTTACATAACTGTAAGACCAACAAAACAAAACATTATTTTTAAAACATGCTCATTAATGACAGCAGCTCTGAAGGGCCTTTAACAAACTATTTAAGTTGGATTTAAATGATTTTACAGAAAAACAGAACAGTGAGATGGTATGGTACACTGGCTCCGGTGGTAGGGGTTTGTCCTGTAACCGGTGGGTTGCTTGTTTGAATCTGCGCTTCATCTGTCTCAGTCGTTGTGTCCTTGGCCAGAACACTTCACCCTCTTTGCCTGCTGATAGTGGTCAGAGGCTCCGATGGGACCGATTGTATGGCAGCACCACTTCTGTCAGTCTGCTCAGGGCAGCTGTAGCTACAATGTACTCTACCACTGTCAGTGTGTGAATGCAGTTTTTGTTTTTGTAGTTTGATACAAACCAAATTAATTCAACACAGTCTGTATATATAAATATGCACCGTTGGAACCAGAGATTTACATTAAATACTAATGAAATATGTGTAAGCATCAGAATTGAAAGTTTAAAAAAAATGTCTTCTCTCATTATTTTGGGGTTTAGAAAAATTTTTCAAATATTAATAATATAATAAGAATTTTAACCGAGTTAAAACAGGAAAACTTTAGTTGATTTAACATCAGACATTGAGGACAAAAGGTTCCTTCTTTTTGTCCACTTAATTCCTGGCGGTGCTGCTGATGAAGGATTGATTACGATAATAATTTCTGGTATAATGGCAGTAGCTGCAGCACAGCAGCTTGTTTAGGTATGTACAGAGCTGGATCTGTAACTCGTTTTCCATTTAGCTAAATTTCTTCTTTTTGTCTGTTTATAATAAGAACACATCTATCAAAATGTCCTGTGGGCAGGACAAGGAATCAATATCAATATGGCTGAAGAATCTAAATTCAAATCTTAAACTATCAAAGCTGTGGCTTTTTTTACTTGTCAACTGAAGCACTAGGAGGAAATTACATGTTGGTCTTCTGAAAAGCATTACCAGCACAGCTGAGAGCAGATCAGATCTGGTTTCAGAAATAATGAGTACCGTAGTTTCACTTTTTTCTGATCTGTAATAATTTAGTTATGCATGATATCCCAGTCTCTGTCTCCCTGATTGCATTCTCAATCTTCAACATAAATCTACCGCTTAAAAATGGTCGGATACACAGCTTATGACCTCTCAGTGATATAAAGGCATAGAAGACACTAAACAAATACTTTATAAAATTATTTTTGTCCTTCTGTTCTTATCTGTAATAGTGTTAATGAGGAATATCCTGATCATGATTTGTTTTTGTCCCTGATACCAATCAAGTCGTTTAACAATAGGCATTCGTCAGTATCTAGTCTGATGCTTCATTTAAGTTAATAAAATCAGCAGTTGAAGTAACATGTAGACACAGCAGCCAATACTGTCCTTTCAGTGTGAATGTTGTTGCCAACTGTGGAAAAACACGTGTTACATAAATAAAATAATGTGCAGTAATGTGGTAGGTTTGGATAACTTTTTTTCATAATAAATAAAATCATCTTGTGAACACTGCTTTTTGTATTTACTCAGATTTTCTTTGTCTGATATTAAAATTAGTTTGATCTAAAACATATTTGTGACAAAGTGCTGTATGTTGACCCAAGTACCTTTTCAAAGTTCTTACAGCAGCAACAGGAGCAGTAAAGAACAGGTAAAAAAATCCTTTTAAAGATGGTGAATGGTGTGGTACAATTCAGTGAATTACGCAGCATGTGCTGAACTCACATAAGGATTCATTTAGCCTCATTCATTATTGCTTTATTTTTAAGGGAAATCATGAAACTCAATCTATGTTTAAAGTCATTAGCAACTAATTAATCTGTAGTCATTTTACTGAAATTCAGGTTTTAAATTGCAAAATTAGTTCAAATGATATGGACAAAAACAATAGTAAAGAAGCATAAACCTGCAATGTAAAGGTCATTTGATTTGTAAAGCTAAGAAAAAGTGAATAACCTTAAAATCAGGTTTATCCACCCCTGGATTGACCATTTTCATTTGATTAGAGCCTTAGGAAGCTTAATTTCCCCAGATTTTATGTGTTTATTTTTCTTCTGGAAGACGGAGGCTGGGGACCTAACGAGGTCAAAGTTTTACTTTTTGATTGCCGCTTTCATTTTATCCTTATGATTAAGTCAAACACCAACAAAACCGAGTCTCATTACATAGTTAAGGCAAACTTTGCAAGATGTAACTGGAACATCTGAACACTGTAGTAGCACTTGGTAGTTAAACTGTCAAATGATTCGATATAAAAGCAGCTTTCCAGAGAAGTAGCCTTACCTCCGCCAAATAAAATGATTAAAATACATTGTTTTGTTTGGGAAATTTAAATGAATTTGGAATATTCATCATCTGTGGTGTGTTATTATATTCAGATGGTCTGCCTTCATATCTGTGTACCTCAGAGAATCTTTTGCCCTCAGGCAGCTTTGTTCTACAGACAGATCAGTGTCTAGACTCAGAAATGAGTGAACAAAATTTTTATTTGTTAAAACACTTTGCAGCAAGCACAAAAACATTATTTCTGAGGAGAAGGTAAGTCTCTAATGTAGCAGCTGAGAGGTGCTGCTTCGTCTACAAAATCAGGTTTATGAACAGAAATTTTCATGAGGTTGTAGGCTCCCTATTGCACTGTTAAACAATTATTTCATTGATAAAACGATGTAATAAAGCAATGTTTACAATACACAGCTTTACAAATAAACATAGTAGCTATAGGGATGGCTCATGATCTCATAATATTCAAAGTGAATGTTGCAGTGTCTTGTGAAGCTATTATCTAGTTGGAGGTACCATGACTCTTGTGAAGCTATTATCTAGTTGGAGGTACCATGACTCTCTAGGGCAAGGTTTGCATTTACGAAGTCCCCAAAATAATTTTTCTGCAGTTTTGGTACCTGGTAGAAAATTTAAATGGTGATTTTGTTAGCACTAAAAAACAATATTGCCATATGCTATAGCTAGCTAACAATGCTAGAATTTGCATGGGATTGTCAGCTTCCCATTCGTGGTTCAAAATCTAAGGCACCTTTTATTGGTTACACTGTTAGTCTGTTTATGGATTTCGTTTGTTTGAATTGGCTGTCGATGAAAATAACTAAAAAATTATAAATAGTATTGTAGATTAATTATTTGGGACCTTTGGAGTTCAGAAGAGGCACCAACCTCCAGGCTGAAATCATAATGTTACCAAGATGAGAACATATTGCTATTCCATGCCCTTCAGTCAGTACTATTAGGCTGATGAAATTGGACATGCCTATATTAAATTGTTGTGTTAAGAGGTTTACATGGACTAGGAGGCTACAAATGAATTGTCTGAATGTTGTCTGAATATAAAAAAAAGAGAAATAAAAGATAAAGAAATATTTATTTCTTTATTTTTAGGATTAGGATCACCTTAAACAGCACTCCGTTTAAGGTGATTTCAAACTGCTGTGTTTAGTGTTGAATTCAGTCAAAACTAGACAAATCTCTTCCCATTTTGTTCTCGTCAATTCAAAATTGTCTATCGTACTCATGAAGTAAATGTGTTAGACCCTTAATAACTACGTAAAACTAACGGACTTCATCTCAGATGTTTTTGTTCCTACAACAGACTGAAAAAGCAAGAATCAAATAAAAGGAATAGTTTAAATTACTGTTTTAAAAGTATAAAATCGAAGGCCTTTAAAATATATTTGTTTAACAGAAAGATCTCCAAAGCTGAACAAAGAGATGAACAAGAACTATTACAACAGAAATCCTGAAGATCAGCTGTTGTAGCAGAAATTGTAGTGAAAGTAGTTTTGAAGTACTCTTGTTGTTAGGTGACATATGAGCATTAATAAAAACGATTTTGTAAAACATAGCTTGATGATGAGACCAAAGATGAAAAAATGTACATGTGAATTACTTTATGTTCGGATTATATCACATATTCTAATCTCTGCTGTCCAAAAACCTGTGGGTTTGCTTAGGAGAGCAATTTGTAACATACCTTACTATTGCTCTGTCATATATTTAGCATGTTTGCTTTGATGCAGAACACAAACACCGTTCCTTTATTTTGTTTGCAGCCTAAATGCAAATCATGCAGGACTGCTAACTCAACATCAAACACACCAAATCAGGGGTTTCTGATGAAAAAGCTTGTTGCTGAGGCACGGTGGGCTTTGATCTCAAGTGGTAGCCCTGGCCCATGGTAGGTGTGGGTTTTACTGTCTCTTAATTATAGCCAGCTAGCAGTCTGGAAGTCTTTACTGCAACAAACAGTCAGGCAGGCAGCCTTGCTGCTAAATGCTTATGAGGCAGATACTTCCCTTGCTTCAGCAACACCAGCAGCATTGTGGGGGTCTCTTTCTCTCTGGCATGTGTGGGAGACGGCCTTCATGTTGCATGGATGTCAGCAGAACAAGACATAGCTGTTCCTTTAAACAAGAATAAACATCTAAACGCTAATCGTTTCGTTTTTTTTATCTACTTAGATGTTTATTTGTGTAAGGCAGACGTAATACCATTATGATCATAGCAGCATGTAAATCAAAGCTCCCAGTTTGATAACTCACATATTTTCTGTTTTTATTTTTACCCTGTGAAGTCCAAATCGCTTTCCAGATCGTTAGCAGAGTCATAATGGTCAGGGTTTCTGGAAAGGTCTTAGCAAATGGAGGCCTGAGTCATCAAGTGTGAAAGATAAAAATGATCAGCATGTTATGAACAGGCACACAAAGACCTGTTTGACTTCAATCCTCAGAAGAAACTGAACTTTTATATTTCAGTGTGAATGTTCATTTTTGAAATTGTGATCAGACCTGTTTAATTACCACAGGTCATGATGGGATGGATCAAATATTTATAGCTTTGGAGAGTTTATTGGTTTGCTTGTGCAACAGCGAGGAAGCTAATTGATTAATTATGTGGCCGCATGTTTGAGTCCATCTAATGCTTTTTGGAAACCTCTTTACTGTTTAATATTTTTTATTTAATATTTTGTCAGGAAATATTGTGGGACTCTGCAGGCCTGTTTCAGTGATAACGGAGAATGAGCCAAAACAGAAGGTCTGAAGGGTAAGCACTGGGAAAAACAAACTTGCTGTAAGCCTTCATAACACTCCAGGACTCTCAGGTTTATGTGGTAATTCTTGCAAGAGCCAGCAGGAAACCCTTGGTTTCACTGTGGTAATTGATAAACGTGGGAGTTTACATGTCTTACTGCATAAAATGATGCAAACAATTTGACTAAAAGTGCCAATACATAGCAGGTACACCGTCTGATACTAATTACCAAATAATCAGAATCAGAATCAGCTTTATTGCCAAGTTTGTACATACAAACAAGGAATTTGACTCTGGTACACTTTGCTCTTTGGTTTTTGTTTTTGCACTACACAATATACATATTTACAATGTACAATATACACATATATAAATAAAAAGGTGCATTTGCAACAACTGTATGCTGTTGTTTTGTATTTTATTGAATGTTCAACAGAGAAACAGCCTGAGGGAAGAAACTGTCTCTGTAGCGGCTGGTTTTTGTGAACAGGGCTCTGTAGCGTCGCCCTGAAGGCAGAACTCTAAACAGTAGAGTTTAGAGTAAATAACATTTAATAAAAGAAATAAAGACTTTGGACATTTTACAGGCCTTAGCCAAAACTCATTTAATAGAAAATCACAAATAAAACATGCATACATTTGTAATACCACACTTTAATCCAAACAGTAATTTCATTTAAAAAACTGGCTTTTATTTCGAGCACCCATCTGTGTCACCACATGCTAAAGATAGACTTATACATAATTTATTTAAATTTTTTTATAGAGATGCACCAAATGTCCAGAGATCAGTCAGTCAATTTTCTGTTTGATTTTTGTCAGTGATAGGCACATCAAATCTTGAAAAATCTAATTGTTTTGTTCCCATCAAATATACAAAAACTTTCCTCCCATCATAAATGTGTCAATCCGCAGCATGTGTGTTTTTGAGTTAAATAACAATCAGATGCATTTAACACTAGATTGAACAATTTATCCCCAGATAAATCAGGCGGCAACAAAAAACTGAAACTGACAGCTTGGCCTACTTTCCGATTAACTAAGCTAATAATTATCTGACTGCTTGGTGGCACTTATGGAACTATGAAGTTTTTTATTCCACAGCAGAACACAATACATTCCTCACCCTTGATCCTAATAGATATTCACTATTCAGAAAGGGAGCGCATCAAAAGCCACATACATAGATCAAAGATGTGACTTTACTTGATGTTTCATAAAATCATCTTGCGTCCTCATGATTATATCAACGTAATGTGTTTTTCAATACGCCAGTATATATGACCCAGGTGAAAATCCTGTGACAGCAGCTGCATAACCAAGAGTGTTGGAAGTTTGGTACATTGAAGGTGAAGGATATCGGAAATCTGCCAGACATTGTTTTTTCCAGATTTTGTCCCATTTTCAAATGTATGAACTCATTAATTATTTTGGGTCAGTTTATCACTTGTTATGACAGCGTTTGGCTCTAAAGAAACACCTGGTTTCTATAGAAGCTTTTAGAAAAGGACTGTAGTCCTGCAGATCTGTAGTAAAAAAAAAAAGAAAAAAAAAAGGCTGACCTCGACATTTTAAAAGTGTAAAAAACTGTATAATTCACATCATCTTTTCTCCTTCCATGTGAGCCCTTGAGGTTCTATGCTCTCGGGTGCTGTTAAAGGGCTGTGGGGGAATACTCTTGGGATTTTAAATTTTGAAGTTTATTACCCTTTAAAAGGGAAAGAAAAGGGACATTCTCAGTCTGGCGTATTTTTGGACATGAGGAGTCTGTATTCATCTGGCTTTAAAGAGCAGAGGAAAATGGAAAAGAAAAAATTACTGCTTCGGGCGTGGGTTTTAGGATGAGTGTTCAAGTTTTCCAGATAAAAAAAATTTTAGCAATAAAAATAAACATTTTGGGGGTTAATTTATTTTTTAGGGCCCTCGGATGGGATTTAAAGCTCCTTTTAAAACCCCTAAATTTTTTTTTTATTCCGTTTATATTTTGGGATTATTTAGCAAGTGCTTCTGGAAGTAGTGCACATTTTGAATGTAGGGAAGGGCGTGAGGGGGTGGAAATAAAATTAAACAATCACTTCATTTACACTTTTCATTTTAATAAGATCCCTTTTAAAAAAAAAGACTTTTTCCGGGGGTCCGGGGAGGCAGACACCCCGTCAAATTTTTAAAGGCTAGGCTTAAAAAATTTCCTTTTTGGGAAAGCTTATAGTTAGAGTGGCTAGGGTTATCCTGAGCTATCTTTCCCTTTTTTTTTACCTCCCTTTTTTTCCTCCCTGTTTGGGTGGAGTAACGGGGAGTTAGGATTTTCCTAATCCGGGCTCAGTTATGGTTGAGGTACAAAAACACCCTTTTCCCTTTCTGCTACCTGTATGAACCCCCTTCTCTTTTCCAATAGTTATAAAACAATCTGAAAAAGAGAGGTATCCCCAATCGTTTGGGTTTTTTGATAAAACCCGTGGCCATCAGTGGGCTCTAGATGGACAAAACCTTTTTCTACTTTTTAAAGGCTAGGCTTTTTAAAAATTTTCCTTTTGATTAAAAAACTTATAGTTAGAGTGGCTTAATTTATCCTGAGCCCAATTTTCTGTAGTTAGGCCCGGAGGGAAAAAATGACCCCCCTTTCACCCTCTTTGCCCACATTCTCACCAATACAATTTTTACATTTTTGGGGTTTGGGGTTTTTTTAGCTTTTAAACTTTGTTCTCTCTCTTTTCTCTTCCTAGAAGCTAACCGGGCCTGGGACTCTGTGTCTACCGTGACACCTTTCTGGAGAGGGGCATTGTCCAAGCTTCTGCTGGCAAAAACTAAAGCTCACCCTCTACCGATGATCCACAGGCCCTGTCTTTCAGGTTTAAACCCATTCTCTCTCCTAGACATGGCGTTTGACTGAGCTTTTGCTGTGACTAACTCTCTGTGCTCTCTTCAGATTTAAACCTTGAAAAAAACTGGTTTCGAGTTTATCTGTTCTTTCTTTCGGTGAAACGACTAAAGGAGCTACATCCATTAACATTTACATTTTTTTCCCATAGAAAATACCCCCTGGATCAGTTGTTCTTTGTTTCTTTGTGTCTCTGCTCTGTTGTCTAAAACCCCCAGTCGGTCGTGGCAGAGGGGCCGCTCCACAAAAGCGGGTTTTTCCTGGAGGTTTTTCTTCCTGTTAAAAAGGGATTTTTTCCTCTCCACTGTCGCTACATGCATGCTCAGTAGGGGGGTTTCCCCAAAGTCAACGCCAGTGACTGTCCACTGTCTCTACATGCTCATCCGGGAGGAGTGAATGCTGCAAGTCACTGACTGGATGCAATAGCTGCTGGGTTCCCTTAGATAGAAAAACTTTTTTATCCAGTTTGAATAAATAACAGAATCTGACTGCACTGTTCAATGATTAGGATTAATTGTAATGTATGTACCTGAGTTTTGTGAAGTGCCTTGAGACAACATGTGTTGTGAATTGGTGCTATATAAATAAACTGAATTGAACTGAAATTGAATTACTTTAGACAGCTATAATAAACCGTTTTACATGCAGTGATGAGTGTCAGAGGAAAAATATTGAAAGCTTTGTGTTCCCGATTCTTGAGTTACGTACTTAGATGTGGTATATTGATGTTTAGTGGTAATCTGCATTTGTTAGCATGCTATTGCTATTTTTGATTTTTTTTTTCCAATTCAGTTTATTTAAATATAATCAATTTATAACACATCATCTCAAGCACTTTACAAAGTCAGTTTAATACAATCATACAGGTTTCAAGTCAAGTAAGTACATGCAGTCCAATCGACCCTACTTATCAAACTATGCAGAGTGATGGAAAGTGGTCATTATGTCCTCCAGCAGTCTAAGCCTATAGCAGCATAACTACAGAGCTAGCTCAGGATAACCTAAGCCACTCTAACTATAAGCTTTACCAAAAAGGAAAGTTTTAAGCCTAGCCTTAAAAGTAGACAGGGTGTCTGCCTCACAGACTTAAACTCGGAGCTGGTTCCACAGGAAAGGAGCCTGATAACTAAAGGATCTGCCTCCCATTCTACTTTTATAACCTCCAGAAACCACCAGTAAACATGCAGTCTGATAGCAAAGTGTTTTGTTAGGAACATAATATTAATAGTACATGATCATAAATTGCCAGGCCTCAAAGAGCCTCAAAGGCAAGCCGAATCACTGTGCCTGCTTTCTATGTTGTTATATAAACATTTTGAACTGTTAGTGTTGGATATACAGACTATCTGACAATAAATACTGTACAATTGGCAGTAGCTGACTTGTGAAGATATAAGATTTAGGTAGAACCTTAATTTACGCCCTCCACAGATCCTAATTTACCCCAAAAAGCACATAATGCCAGATTTTAATCATTTAGTTTGATATCATCATCTAGTCTCCTTAAGAAGCATAAAAAAAGGTTCTATTGTTGATAGATGTTGAAGGACCTACGATCCAGACCTGGTTCTGTTTCAACACTCGACTCCCTCCAGTATACTTTACTCAGTTAAAGGACACCTTAAATGTATAAAGCTGTTACTTCTGATCATCTGTGTTTGAAAAAACCAAACAATGTTTTGACCCTTGATAGTAATTCATTATTTCTTCTACGCTACAATGAGTAGACTGCTGTCAAGTGTTGGAAAAGGTGATCATTTACTAGGATAATACCAATTAGAAGGCAGAACAGAGGAAAAAATTCAACATCAAAGTTAAAAATGTTTCACAGCGAATCAGACCTGGTGGTAGAGGGAGGACAACAGAAGTATTGTAATTAAATTACTTGGTATACAAGCAATAGCCAGGGGTGATAAAGAAGAGAGAGTGGAAAGTCAATTGATTTAAAAGCTAGAACCATGGAGGTTCAGAGATGCCTTGGATGACAGGGCAGTGGGCTATTTATTGTGATGGTTTAATACAAATTTGGATGGTGAAAGGATGCCTGGATACCAAGGTCTTGTGGATGGGCAGAAATTAACTAATATCAAGTCTCAACAGTACTGATCATGTTTTCCACTGTGTCTCTGTCTGATTGTCTCTCCATCCATGCTTCTGTGGCAGAGCTGCAGGTAAGGATTCTAAAACCTCCTCTTTCTGTATGGCCACCTTAAAGCATTGAAATCATCTGCATGCCTTCAGAGCAGTCAAGTGGCGTATAAGTGTTGCAACACACCTCTGAACACTGATAGCTCTTCAGTTTCCAAGACCTGCAATTTTGTCCATACTGTCTCCAATCACTCAAAGTCCTCTGTCTCGTCTTCTGGTCATGAGGACGACTCGGTTTTGAAGCTTTTTTCTGACAGCTGCCATGCCTGTCATTCTGGATACCCTCTCGGTCTAAACACTACATCCCAAATTCAACTGAAAGAGGGTTATTCATTTGGGTTTGATTGAGATTACCTTTGTGGTCATCAGAGACCTGTTCACTTAGTGTTCCCAGAACCAGAACTAAACGAGGTGGTTCTGCTAGGAAAATAGGACAAGCATATCCTAAAAGATAATAAAAAAAAATAAAAGTATCCATATTTACATTTTATTTAAAAATGGCATGTTGAAACTTATGTATACCTTCCTCATTAATTAATAGAAATATGTTTGGCATTCCAGCAACATTCTTATTATTCCTGACCGGAAGCCTTAATATTACTTCCAGTCAAAAGAAACTTTACTGTAGGTCACCAAGTCACACAGAGCCAACACAGGGACAAACTCTTATAAATATGAGTGATGTATAAAGCCACCACTTAACCATTTAGGGAAGGGAGGGATTTTGGCTACCTTAGGGAAAGTGATGGATAAATTAGAAGGTGGGTGGACTTGTTTTGAAGACATCATCAATCTATTCAGAAGAACCAGTTTAGCTTTTCAGTTGCTGCAATACTTGATGATCGAAAATCAGCAGCAAGAGATGAGAGACACTCTGTCTTTGTGAATGTAGAGAACACATCTGACAAGGTCGAAAGAGATCTTCTGAGGTTTGAGATACAGGCGTTTGGAGCACTAAAGAAGTAAGTGAGGGTCCTACTGTGATATGTATAAAGACACTGAGACGGTGGAGAGATGGGCAGTTGAAGTGACAGGTTGGTTTAAGGTGGGATAGACTCACAGCATGCCCTTTCTTTATGGCAGTGGTGACAGACAGTTTGACAGATGTGGTCAGACAGGAGCCTCTGAGGACTATTTCGCTATGGCTAGTTGTAGAAAGACGAGATAAGGTGACAAATTAGGGTTTTAATTTTGTCAGTCTTTTAAATGAAGAGGGGACTGACAGGGAATGACAGGACTAATATAGCTTACAACACATCTCTATTAAGTTGAAAAGAAAAGTTAATACGGAAAAACATACAAACATACAACTTACCTACCTTATTCAACATTTCAAAATTGGAAACTGATCTTGGACAAATGTAGAGCCTTTTTTCTACAAAACAAATCTGGTAAGAACCAGTTCAGCAACAAAACATTACTGAAATGGAATGAAATCAAGAAAACATGAGCTAGTGTAAGGTTTAGCTCATTGAGCGTTACCAGTTAAATCGCCAAAAGACCTGAATGAATCACCACTGTCCTGTGACGTTTTAAATCCTCACTGACTCAAATGCCTGTATGACAGCAATTAGAGAGGAGGAGAAACCTGAGGCACAGCATCGGTGTCAGGAGAACATTCCTACAGGGATCCTAACCGTAGTTAGAGAAATGAGCAAGTGAACGAGAGAACCTGTAGATCTGGGGTTTTAATCTGGAGAGAAAAAGGAACAGAAGTCAGTAGAAGCAAGAATCCATACATGTGTGGTGAGTTTGGCAGGTAGAAACTACAAGTTATAAGAAAAAGAGTTGGATTTGAGCAGATTCAGCTTTCAGCCCCTCATCCCTATCACTGAACTCTGTCCCTAAGTTTTGCATGTTTACACCAAGTGCTGGGAGAAGCCTTAGAGGAGTATCCCAAGGCCGAAATGCCAACAGTGTTGCCCACAGACCTACCCCTGCACCTCTTGTCTACTCCTCCCCCTATCCCTTGGCACCTTTTTCAAGTAGTATTTAAAATATTTAAATCATTAATAGACTCCTTAAGAAGCTGATGAATTATATAATACTAAATATAGTTTGAATGGATTCATCAAACAGGACTTTGGTAATTTTTACATATTTATTCGTTAAGAAGAATGTAAAATTAGACCAAGCAAAATATACTGGTATGAATCTAACTTTAATGCACATGATGGTCAAATTGAAAAATAGGTTACTTTAGATATTGTCTTATGCTTATTTATGCTTATTTTCATAGCAAACTCAATAAATCATAACACTCTAAAATAGATGTTACAGTGATTAATCTCCAACTTACAATGGTGAGTTATCAAATTGAATGCCCTTAAAACATCTTATTTGTTAAGGTCTTTAAAGTAAGGCTACGCTATTAGGAAAATATGCACCCTAATTTTTTTTTTTTGCTGGATGGTGCGCTGATTTGTCTATTGTGATGTAAATGCCACTGAACCAAAAGACAAAGCTCTCAGTTTACAGCTCCATCTAAGTTTTAACTCACACCCAAGGTCATGAGATGTGTGAATCAAGATCCCAGATACAAGCAGCTGTTGGCCCACCTGACAGAGCTCTAAATAGAGCTGCTGTTCCTCGGCGTTGAATCAGTTTAGTTGGTTGCGTCATCTGATCAGGATACCTCTTGGACGTATCTCTTTGGAGGTACATCCCACTGGATGGAGACCTTGGAGTAGATCCAGAACATTCTGGAGGGACTATATATTTCTTGATCTCGCCTTTCACTCCTATAAATCAGTGTGTAATATAAACAACCTTTCCGTGTTCAACAGGACACAAGACAGGTTACCCGGTAAAGGAACAGACACTTTTAAATCTTATTGAAATGATTAAAACCTACAATAAACGCATTCAGTGACGTCCTCCAGGTTAAGCAATTTTCTTTTCACGTTATGGCTTTGATCACAGATTAATTATTTTGTTTGTTTTTTGGGGATTTTGTTTGGTCCATTCCTCCTTTGAAAGCAAAGTAGAGCGCAACACAAACTATATGAATCAATAAATGGTTTTAAACAAAACATACTGTGAGGAGATGCAAATACCTGAAAATAAAAGCCGAATGGCATTGTGTGCCCTGACAAACTAAGTTGCTAGAAATGAGTTTTTTCCATGTCCCAAATGGTTTGTTTCCATGAAGCAAAATATTGTGAGAAAAAAAAACTGGAGAGATGAATTTCTATCAACAGACTAATGCAGGTAAATTGACGATCCGATAAAGACTGACCATAGAGAGCTGACCTGAAAACAGCCTTTACTAGATGTCTGACTTCTGATATTCGCCTCTACCCTGTCAGTGGATGTGTAAAACCTGGCCACCTACTAATGTGTGTCATGTTGCATAATCTTCTGTGTCAGCCAGAGGCCGAGGTACTCATGGTGTCTGTGTGCGAGTGTAAAGACTCTCTGGGCCTGATGAGTACAACGTCAGTCAGCTTCCTTTCAAAGTAAGAGCATTTTAGACCAAAACGCTCCTTTGTTGTCACCTCCACCTCAAAATCCTTCAGCTCGACTTGCCTCTGAGGGAAGGTTCACAAGGGTGAGATTCATAAGAGGTGACAAAATGAGCAAATAAGATACACTGCTGTTTTGCTAAGAGCTGTGTGAGTTCAGTGGCCTAAACTTTTCGCCTCAGAGACATAAGAAAGTATTCTTGACGTTCCCCACTGCTGACATATCTGGAGCTGGAGTGGACCAAGGAAGAAAAAAAAAAGAAAATATCCTATTTGATGAGAAAAAAAAGTGAGCCAGATCCTCTTAGCAGTGAGATGAAGCTGGGCACAGACGTTTTATTCACTAATAGTTCTTAATGTTTCTTGTTGACTTAGCCAAGGCTTGTCGCAGAGGCTTGACCCCAGAGCCGTTTGTGTTTATGGTTTGAGGTACGGCCGGGAGGCACACCAAGATATGCAAAGCCAAGCTGTTTCTCCTGTGTTACCAGAGTGTTGAGCTGAGTGTGTGCTGCTGGGATGCTTTTATTGATATTTGTGTGTTCAAACTTTTTTAATCATGACCTGTATAAACTTAAGAGAAGCCCACATTTTCTGTTGTCAATTCAGACAGACATTGAAAGCCATTCACCAGCCTGACGTTTTATTTTAGGTCGAGTTCAAATGTCTGACTCCTCAGGTCTCTCTGTAAATGTTAACTGTGTTCACCTAAACAGTACAAATAGACACAACTTAAATAAATTACCTCATTGTTTCCTAAAGTTATTCATGTTTTTCCTCACTGCACTCTAGGTTTTTACCAAATACTCTTTAATTTTAAAAACCTTTTTGAAAATTCTTCACTGTTAAACATGAACTTAAACGGTTGCATAAAGGAACTGATAATATGGACGTTTTTAATTATACCTCTGAACCTTTTCTTTAAATTTACTTATATTTGAATGCTTCGCAAAGTTATTCATAACCCTTGAATATTTTAACAAATTTTTACCTCAGCGTCAATGTATTTTCTTGAGATTTATGTGATTAAACCAACAGAAATTGTATCATTGTGAAAGGGAAGAAAAGTATGTAATCTATTTGTATTTAGCGCCCCTTAGTCTGTACCTTGTAGCGCGACCTTTCATTGCAATTACAGCTAAAAGTTTTTTAGGCTATGTTGAAAATCTAAAGACTCAAAATTTTGGCCTTTCTTATTTGAAAAATATCTGAAGTCAAAATACCTGAGTCAAATTAAATGGAGAGCGTCTGTGAACATATACTTAAAGGTCTTGCAACTTATTCCAAATTGTATTTAGGTATGGAATTTGACTAGGACATGCTAGTAACATGAATTGTTTTTTTTTTATCTTAGCCATTCCTCTATAGCTCTAGCTGTAGGTTTAGGGTTTTTTTTTTAGTCTGGCTACAACATGAAGCTCCACCTTCATCTCTAAAACATCACCACAACACTGCCAGCACCGTGTTTCACTGTGGTGATGGTGTGTTCCGAGTGATTCGCAATGTTAATTTTCTTACATGCATAGCGTTTTGCATGTAGACCAAAAAAATTCAGATTTGGTCTCTTCTGACTTGAATGTCCTCTTTCAGATGTTAGCTGTGCCCCAATATGTCATGTGGCAAACTTTATATTGACCTCGATTTTCTTTAAACAATGGCTTTCTCCTTGCCTGAGGCCAGATTTGTGAAGTACACAACTGCTAGTTCTCTTGCCAACAGCTTCTCCCGCCTGAGCAGAGCATCCCTTCAGTTCCTCCAGTGTCACCATGGGTCTATTGGCAGCTATTCTGGTTACTACTGTCCTTGACGGACCTGTTAGTCTAGGTTGACGGTCATTTCTTAGTAGGTTAGCTGTTGTGCCACACTCTTTCCATTTTCTGAATCAGATTTAGCGTCATTTGCTATGTTTGTTCACAAAAACAATTTTGACTTCGGTTCCACTTTGTTCTAGGAAAGGAAAATAAAAGTATTTTTTAAATATGTATATATACAGTGTTTTTACAATAAGGAAGGCATGGATGGATTGTGAAATTTGCATGGTATGGATCTGGGCACTCTGTATGAAGTGTTCATTAGAGAGACCGTCTGTCGAAAAAATCTGTCTCTGTGGCGGCCGGTTTTTGCAAATAGTGCTTTGTAGTACCGACCAGAAGGAAATCGTTTTAACAGTTTGTTTGCAGGACGGATCTGCAATGTGTTAGCTTTCCTCTTTTCCTGACCCTAGCCCTGTACAACTCTTGAATGGAGGGAAGGTCAGCCCCGATGATCCTCTCTAGAGACCTAATTGTTGTAATTTGGACTGTTTTGTGGATGAGCCAAACCACACAGTTATGGATGAGCACAAAACAGACTGAATAGTGGCAGTGTAGATGATGACCAGCCGGTCCTGTGGAAGGTTGTACTTCTTGAGGTGCTGCAGGAGGTACAGTCTCAGCTGGGCCTTCCTATGAACAGTGTCTGTGTGAGGACAAGCTCAGGTCCCAAGAAAGGGTGGCTCCTAGGAGCCTTAGCATGGGGTATGTTCTCTGGTAGTCCACCATCATCTCCACTGTCTTGAGCAGGTTAAGCTCCAGGTGGGTCTGATCGCACCAGTGGACTAGCCAATCTGCCTCTTGTCAATATGCAGACTCGTCAACTTCCTTGTTTCAGATGATTAAACAGTTTCTCTACAGGATGTTGTTTTATAAGATAATCCTGCTGTAAACTTCTCCACAATTTTCTCCTGGACCTTTCTGCTGTGTTCCTTGGTCTTTATTATGCTGTTTGTTTACTTGTGTTCTTTAACAAACCTCTGTGGCCTTCACAGAACTGCTGGATTTATACTGAGATTAAGTTAGATACATGTCGACTCTGTTTACTAATTAACTAAGTTCAGAAGACAAATGGTTGCATTGGATTGTACATCAGGCAGATTAAAAGAGGCTGAATACAAATGCACACCACAGTTTCAAATGTTTTTTTTTCATTTGGAAGGCATATGTCATTTTCCTTCAACATCACAATTATTTGCTACTCTGTGTTGGTTTGTCACAACAGATCACAATACAATTAATTGAAGTTTGTGGTTGAAATGTAATAAAATCTGAAAAAGTCCATGAAGTATTAATACTTTTACAGACTAAAGACTTTCAACAGTCGGTTTAAAAATCATAAGAATCCAGAATGTGTATTTTCTCCCCATAAAGTCCCTTTAAAGAGAACTTTAGGATGAAAATGGCAGGTAATGATGACGAAGGTTCCCATACATTTTTTAAAGCAAACACACCTTTAAACAACACCAAGGGTGAAAGGTGGCAGTGTCCTGCATGAATCCAGACCATTTTTCACATTGCAGGACCTCAAGGTTCCCTTTTTCCTCTCTTTTAGCTAAAGCACGCGCATACCAACCTCCTTAAGATGTTTAGACTGAAAGAGACTGTTTTTCGAAAAACTGGAGCCCTTCAGCTGAATCCCATATGTTTTCTTTGGCGGACAAGTGCTGTCTGCTTGGCCAGGGCTGATGTTGGGGATATTAAACTGTTGGCACACAGGACTCTTCATTCCTATTTTTAACAGTTGTGTGTAGGTACCAACTACCTAAGCTTCTGTCAAGCACCTGCAATTGTCTTCTCTTGCTGCCAAGGGGACACCAACTGATATTTTAACACTATGGCACAGAAAAATTTGAGTGTAATGATATATATTCTACTTAACAGATGATACAATATTCCAAACTGGGTTCACAAAAAAGAGAGGAAGTAAGATTTTACCAATATGTTTAAGGTAACTGAGACTGCCTTCTTTCCCCCTATATGTTTTCAGAAACCTAATAAAAGTTTCACAGATCTCAAATTGTATTAATAAATTACTGTTCAGTTCAGAAGTAACTAGACCCCAGCTGCAGTCCTCTGAATATATTTTTATTAGAAGGTTTTTTCTCCAGTTTTTCAAAAACTGTGTAGACATGGTCTCAGGAATTCAAATCAAAGACGATACCATCACCTATGCTGCGCCAGCGGGTAGCGATTAGATTAGAAATCTTATGAAACAAAACAGAAGATTATAAGCACAACTAAATCAGTACTAGACAAAGGAAACCCAGCAGATTGCATCCAGTCAGTGACTTGCAGCATTCACTCCTCCCGGATGAGCATGTAGAGACTGTGGACAGTCACAGGCGTTGACTTTGCAGCAATCCCTCATACTGAGCATGCATGCAGCGACAGTGGAGAGGAAAAACTCCCTTTTAACAGGAAGAAACCTCCAGCAGAACCAGAACCAGGCTCAGTGTGAGCGGCCATCTGCCACGACCGACTGGGGGTTTGAGAGAACAGAGCAGAGACACTAAAAGAACAAAGGACTGATCCAGGAGTACTTTCTATGGGAAGGAAAAGAAAATGTTAATGGATGTAGCTCCTTTAGTCGTTTCACCTAGAAAGAAAGAACAGATAAACTCTGAGCCAGTTTTAAAGGTTAGAGTCTGAAAGAGAGCACATAGAGTTAGTCACAGTAAAAGCTCAGTCAGTAGCTATGTCTAGGAGAGAGACAGGGCTAAACACTGAAAGACAGGGCCATGTGGATCATCGGTAGAGGGTGAGCATTAAGTTGTTGCCAGCAGAAGCTTGGACAATGCCCCTCTCCAGAAAGGTGTCACAGGTAGACACAGAGTCAGGCCAGGTGTAGCTTCTAGGAAGAGAAAAGAGAGAGAACAAAGTTAGAAGCTGAAATAACAGCAAATAATGTAAAATTGTAGTGTGAGAATGTAGCAAAGAGGGTGAAAGTGGTCATTATGTCCTCCAGCAGCCTAACTACAGAGATGGCTCAGGATAAATTAAGCCACTCTAACTATAAGCTTTATCAAAAAGGAAAGTTTTAAGCCTAGCCTTAAAAGTAGACAGTTTGTCCATCTAGAGCCCACTGATGGCCATTGTTATACTAAAAACCACAACGATTGGGATACCTCTCTCTTTCAGATTGATTATAACTATTGGAAAAGAGAAGGGGTCATACAGGTAGCAGAAATGGATGGTGTGTTTGTACCTCAACCATAACTGAGCCAGATTAGGCAAATCCTAACTCCCCGTTACTCCTTGGAGGATTCCCCTCTCCAGAAAGGTGTCACAGGTAGACACAGAGTCAGGCCAGGTGTAGCTTCTAGGAAGAGAAAAGAGAGAGAACAAAGTTAAAAGCTGAAATAACAGCAAATAATGCAAAATTGTAGACTAGTGTGAGAATGTAGCGAAGAGGGTGAAAGTGGTCATTATGTCCTCCAGCAGCCTAAGCCTATAGCAGCATAACTAAAGAGATAGCTCAGGATAACTTAAGCCACTCTAACTATAAGCTTTTTCAAAAAGGAAAGTTTTAAGCCTAGCCTTAAAAGTAGACAGTTTGTCCATCTAGAGCCCACTGATGGCCATTGTTATACTAAAAACCACAACGATTGGGATACCTCTCTCTGTCAGATTGACCATAACCATTAGAGCTGATGAGTCCAACCAGTTGTATCCAACTGGTTGGACTCATCAGCTCTAAGAACTACAGACACAAGTCCATTATGAGAGGCCATTAAAATGTATTAGTGACTTTCTCCAGTGCTGTCTCAAGGAGCTCTGAAACCTGAATGAAATTCTTCAAACAAATCATTACTGTCTACATGCTCACACACTTGATTAGCAACAATTTTCTCGAGAATTTTAGATAGGAGCAGAAGATTGGATATAGGTCTGTAATTGATGCAGGTATCTTTATCGAGAGAGGGTTCCATAAGTAAATGCCTAAATACAGCTACCTTAAGTGCCTGTGGTACATGTCCATTTACTAAGGGTAGATAAATCATATCTAAAATGGGCTGGTAATCAAAGGGAACACTTCCGTAAATAATTTGGTTGAGAGAAACGAGCAGGTCCATGATGTGTGTTGCTTCTGTATTGTATTATTGTAAGATAATTTAGTTCCAAGTAGATTAATAGAAAATCCTAGAAATCCTGTTATCAGTCATTTAAATTAGTTTTCTATGCACTACATTCCTGTTTAAATGAGAAAAAAATAATCTAGTCCTGTTTTTTATTAACAGTACTGAAATAAAATGATACCTGGGATATAATAGTGCATTGTTTGACCTTAGATTGGAGATCAATGAGCAAATGTAGTATTCTTTCTTTTGAATCAATATTTCAGAGAGCAACAACAAAGCGATAAGTGTCTTCACAGCGTACATGGCAATTCTCAACCAGCATCCATTATTGATTTCCGGCCTTCTATTTAATCCCATCTATAAACTCTGTTTTGATGTGCTCCAGACCTCCATTGTCAAAGAGATTACTTAAATTCTTGCTCCTTTATTTGTGTAGTACTCATCAACATGTTGAGAAAGATTTTTTTTACGACTGACCCGAGAATAGCACAAAAAAATGTGTCAAAATGTGAAACATTCCTATAAATCAAATTGCAATAAGATGAAAAATATTTCAGGAGCTTAAACTTTGACACAGTGTCATGCTTATTACTAGGAAAATATGTTTATAGTAACGCATATATTTTGATGGAAAGTTAAGTGATACACACCAGTTATCGCTGATCCACAAGGGATGAATTCGGAAAACTAGAACTGCTAAAATACAGACTTCATTAGGGCTTTAACTAATGATTATTTTGCTAATCAATTAAACTGTTGACAGTTTTTTTTTCAATTAACCGATTAATAATTGTTTAGCAAAAGGTGCTAGGAGATTTATTTTACAGAATCTGAACTAGGTAAAGCTAAAACTATACCACCTGAGGAGTTCTTTATAGACCATATTTAAAGACAAAGAAAGTTCTTCAACTTAAACGGAAATTGTATCTATGTTTTGAACAATTTTGGCTTAATTAATGCTCTGAGGGGTTGTTCTTTCAGCAAATGGCATGTATTAGAGTCTGTATACTCCAGTTAAAGATAATTCGATTGCTAAATTAGTTCACGATTTTTTTCAATATGTTTTTCAATGTGAATACTTAAAGGAGACATGATTTTTTTTTGCATTTCTTTTAACAGCAATATAATTATTTACTTATATTAATTTCTACATATTTCACAACACATTTTTATAAATTATTTTATTAACTATTGTTATTAGTACTTATAAAAATCCCTTCTTTATTCTTTATGTATCTTTATCTTTGTACTTTTATCTACCTTTCTGTCAACATCTTTCTATCTTCATCCGTCTGTCTCTCTCCATCTTTCTATCTTTATCTTTATATGTTTCTTTCCACTATCTGTTTCTTTTCATCTGTCTATCTCCATCTTAAATGAGATTCTGAATTTTCATATAATTGTCACACAGTCTTTGAGATTCCGTGTGTAATTTGTCCAGATGAGGTGATTCAAAACATTCACTGGGTTTCATTTTAAAGAGGAAACCGTTTTAACCAGGAATGTTTGGCTTTTGTTCACCAAGAGTTACAGATTACTCCTCATCATTTGTTTTTCGATATCTGATTTCAACAAACGGAGAGTTCTGTTGGTTTTGCACCAGCTTTAGTTACAGTTCGGCCCAAACCTTTAATACGTCTGGCATGTTTAGATTGAAAGCAATATTTTAATTTTACCATGTTTCTCCTGAGTGAAAGTAAAACACAGATTTAGGAGCATCCCACCCAAAGTCCAGCAATTCGAAGAAATATGTCATTCTTTATAATTATTTGAAATGAGTCACTCCATTGTAAGGAGAATAGTTCACAAGTGCAGGACATTTAAAATGATAGCTAACATGCCCAGGTCTGGGCGTCCTAGCACGCAGACTTCAGGATGGTAAAAGAAGTCTCGAAAACCCCTAAAATGACATCACAAGAGTTTCATCCTTTATCACATTTTGTTACATTATAACCACATTTATTGGGATTTTAGTCAACACAAATTATTGCATAATTCTGAAGAGAAAGAAAGATGATATATGTTTTTTAAATTTTTCTTAGAAATAAAAACCTGAAAAGTGTGGCATGGATTCATATTAAATCATCTGATTCAATACTTTGTTAAACCACATTTAGCTGTAATTACAGCTGCAGGGTTAGATCTCCACCAGTTTACACATCCAAAGAATTTAGATTTTTGTACATTGTCTTTGCCAAAGAGCTAAAACTCAGTCAGATTCAATGGTGAACATCTGGAAACAGGAATTTTCGAGCTTTACCCACAGATTCTCAGTTGGCTTGGATTGGATTTTGACTGAGTCATTCTGACACATTATTATGCTTTCATCTAAGCTATTCCATTGTAGCTCTGGGTGCATGTTTAGGGTTTTTGTTCTGCTTGAAATTGAACCCCCATAGTCTCTTAACAGGTTTTCCTCCAGGATTGTCGTTAATGTACGTCCATTCATTTTCCAATCAGCCAGAAAGTTCAAATTTGGCCTAATTTGAACAGAACACCTTCTTCCACGTTTGCTGCAACTTTTTTTGACTTTGTTTTTGGCTTTCTTCATGCCAGTCCCCCAGTAAGGTCACAATAATGGTGTGTGCAATAAATAGTTGCGACTGTCTGTCCAGTCAAAGAATTCTCACACCTAAGCCGTGGATGCCTGCAGCTCCTCCAGAATCACCTGGGCCTCTTAGCTGCTTCTCTTAGTAATCCTCTTCTGTTCAATTTAGTATGACACAATTGCAAACTTACCAAGGCATCGCCATCCACCTACTGTCATTTTCATATAAAAGGGGGGAAACTGTCCAGCTTTCAATGTATTGAAAGCTGGACAGTACTGCAGTTTCTACTCTGTTCTTATTTTTCATCGCTTCTTTGCAAGTACAGATAAAAGGCTCTGACTATAGTAGACAGATATATTCACTGCATTGATTCGGTTTTTCTTTGTTCCTTTTGAATTCTTATGCACAAGTGTCCTATAAAGACAGTTTTTTAAAAACACACTTCAACCCACATTTGCTGCTCGTGTGAAGGGACACAGAGCTCTAAAAATAAAAAAATAAAAAATATTTTGTTGGACAAAAGGCTGCATGAAAAAGCTTTGATCAATAGAAACAGCTTTCAGTCACATTAGTTGTCGCAGAGTGACATTTTCAGCAGTTAAGAGAACACCGCTGGACTTAATCTTAACCTTTAGCCAATTATGTGACAGACAGTGGATCTGCACAGCTTCAGACTTTTAGATTTACGCCAAAAGGGGTTATTAATAGGCCTCTTGTGGTGAAGGTTGGCGGTTTTTACTATGAACCTGAGAGTAGAATATTTTATTTATACCCTCCCACTCATTTGATTTGGAAATAAATGGCAGCTCCTGTTTGACTGAAGCCCGACCGAATCTCAGTGGGCCTTGTAAGGTTTTAAGCTTCTTAAAAGGGTGTCTGTGGCATCCGAGGCTGTACCTTTTTGATTCCTGCAGAATAAAGTTCTGTCTGTTAATAATTTATCAGCTGAGGAGTTAAATTATTAGAAGTAAATAAAAGAGAGAAATGGGTGAAACAGACGTCATGGATTAATTTACAAAGGATCATTTACTGACCTTGTCTCTCAATACTAGTACTTGTAAAGAATTTGAAATTAGTTCATTGTGAGTGCAGACATGTTTCAGCGTGATTGTGTTGCTGACATGCAGAAAACTTAGAATACGTTGACTAGATGTGTCTGCAGGTTTGAGATAAGTGCAGACAATAAGCTTAAATGGAAATGCCTGCTGCAGACGCATATGAATAAGAATGCTAGGTAGGTAAAAAAACAATGTAAGCTTATTCAATTATAATATTGGTATATGTTGCCATTACTGCACCTTGTAAGATGTTTAAAGCACAGGTGTGGTTGGTGTGTTTCTGACAATACACAGGAGCACCTTTTTATTATGCATCTTTCCTTGCATATTCTCTGATATTTCCATGCAATTAATCACACTCAGTGAGTTTACTGCCAAATAATGTGCATACTTTACTTGCCTGTAGTGACCCCATATGTTGCTGTCTTTTCTCATAATAGCTATGGATCAGTATTCTGCACGAAAGCATTCAAATAAATACTTTCATAAGTAGCATGAATGTTTTCAGAAAACTTTGAACTTTGCACTAAGTCAACCATGTCTTTCTCTTTAGTAAAATCACCGTATTAAACATTTTTACAAAGAGTATATTTATATTTAAAATGTCTTCATTAAGAGCAGAGTGGAACTAAAGTCAAATTCCTTGTTTGTGTGCACAAATTTGGCGAATAAAGCTGATTCTGAGTTTGAACTGAGCTCGCCTTAGTGTAGTGGGATTAAAAAATCCCTATCGTTAGATAGTTTGGGGATGAACTTTAGCTGAATAAGAGCTGTCAATATTACCATTCAGTGGTAAAATGTGGCACTTTTTTTTTTTTTGCTTTCTGACAACAATAACAAACACATTTAGGCCCACATCTACTTATTCCACTAGCTGATTAAGGTTGAAAGTAATGTTTTAAACATTTTTCTTCTGACCTGAAGTAATACGAACATTTTGGAGTGGCCCAGCCAGAGTCCTGACTTGTATCTGGTAGAGACTCTGTGAATGAAGCTAAACATTACAGTGATGTTAGTAGTTCAGCCGAAAACATGTGCAGTCCTTCCTCTGTACAAACCATCAGCAGCTAACTTTGTCTCAAACCACTCAACATTTTTAATCCTGTCAATGCCAGTCACTTGCAGTGAAAAGCTTAATATCTTCACATCAGTTTTTTGTCATTGCCACCACTTACACACCATACATCAGCAAGCCACACTACCACCTTCTTAATCCCATTGTCACAAATTGGCCCCAATATTAGTCTTTCCTCCATGGTAGGTCTGCTAATACCATAGTCCATGTGGACCCTTGTCTAATCTCATCTGTTAACCTGTCCATCCCCACTGCTAACAAGAAAAGGCTCAGAAGTGATCCGAGCCCCACCTTGAATCCAGTGGCGATTGCTCTAAGACTGCAAGGGAAGCTCAGCTTCCCCTAAAAAGTCAAAAAATAAGTGATCAAATATATACTGTTGTGTGTACATGTCATTGACTAAATATGCACTACAACGTGCTCAACTTTTGTTCAGAATCAGCTTCTTATCACTGGTAACGACGCGGCTTTCCTCTCACTCATTCACGCAGCTTCAGAGTGCTTTAAACAGTGTGTTCAATAGCGAAGCAAAAATGCTGGGCTTTGTCCCGCCCATCGGACGCTCAGTGTCTCTGGGGGTCTATGGGGCAGCCTCGGCTGCAGCGAAACGAGACGAGTCATTGGATAAATGCTGGCCTTTGCCCCGCCCATCGGATGCTCAGCGTCTCTGGGGTCTATGGGGCAGTGGGCTGGCCTCGGCTGGCCCGGATGCTCAGCTTCTGCATGATGATTGGATGATCTGTCTGAGGCTGAATCCCTTTTTAATTGACAGTGAAATGAACGAATCAGCGATCTTGAAATTGAGCTTCCTCTCCTTGAAAGACCAGCATCCACCACTGCTTGAATCTATTGGTAACCCCCACCACACCACTGTCTCGCTATCCCTGTATATGGTCTGCACAACCCTTACATACTTTTCTACCACATCTGACTTCCTCGCACAGTATCACAGTTCCTCTCTTGGTCATATGCCTCCTTTAAATCCAAAAACATAAAGTGCAAAATATGTCTAACCTTCTCCATTGTTCTACATCAGGGGTATTAAACTTCAGTGCTCAAGGGCCGGTGTTCAGCAGCTTTTAACAGTGTGCCTAGCCCAACACAACGAAATCAAATGGCTGAATTACCTCCTCAATATGCAGTCAAGTTCTCCAGAGTCCTGCTAAGGACTTAATAATTTGATTTAGTGTGCTAAAGCAGAAGAAACAGAACATTGCAGGACACCAACCGTCAAGGCATGGAGTTTGACATCTGTGTCCTGCATCAATACTCTCAAAGTAAACAAAAAGTGAACAAATATTTAATACCAATGTAAAAAAAAATGTAGAATGTTGTGGTTCACAGACACTTTCAGTGTACACAATTTGGCTGGGTCCCTCAAACTGATACCTTCCTTTTTCCCTGTCTTTATTCCTTCATAATGTTGCACAATGCTTTTCTTTGCATTCATGGTTACACCACCTGACAGTACAGTCACTGGCCACTTTATTAGGTACACCTTGCTCTTAGCAGGTTGGACCCCCTTTTGCCTTCAGACCGGCCTTCATCCTTCATAGCATAGATTCAACAAGGTACTGGAAACATTCCTCAGAGAGTTTGGGTCATACTGATATGACAGCATCACACAGATGCTGCAGATTTGTCGGCTGCATCCATGATGCAAATCTCCCGTTCAACCACATCCCAAAGGTGCTCTATTGGATTGAGATGTGGTGACAGTGGAGGCCATTTGAGTCCAGTGAACTCATTGTCATGTTCAGGAAACCAGTCTGAGATGATTCGTACTTTATGACATGGAGCGATATCCTGCTGGAAGTAACCATCAGAAGATGGGTACACTTGTGGTCATAAAGGGATGGACATGGTCAGCAACAATACTCAGGTAGGCTGTGGCATTGACACGATGCTCAATTGGTACTAAGGGGCCAAAAGTGGGCCAAGAAAATATCCCCCACACCATTACACCACCACTACCAGCCTGAACCGTTGATACAAGGCAGGATGGATCCATGCTTTCATGTTGTTGATGCCAAATTCTGACCCTACCATCTGAATGTCGCAGCAGAAATCGCGACTCATCAGACCAGGCAACGTTTTTCCAATCTTCTATTGTCCAATTTTGGTGAGCCTGTGCGAATTGTGGCCTCAGTTTCCTGTTCTTAGCTGACAGGAGTGGCACCTGGTGTGGTCTTCTGCTGCTGTAGCCCATCCGCCTCCAGGTTCGACGTGTTGTAGGTTTAGAGATGCTCTTCTGCATGGTAATGCGTGAAAATCCTGGTAGATCAACAGTTTCTGAAATATTCAGACCAGCCCGTCTGGCACCAACAACCATACAACGTTCATAGTCACTTAAATCACCTTTCTTCCCCATTCTGATGCTCGGTTTGAACTGCAGCAGATCGTCTTGACCATGTCTACATGCCTAAATGCATTGAGTTGCTGCCATGTGATTGGTTGATTAAAAATTTGCGTTAACGAGCAGTTGGACAGGTGTACCTAATAAAGTGGCCGGTGAGTGTCTGTAGCAATATAGTCATTTAACATCTGCTATAACAGATGATCCATGGTCAGCAACTGGTCAATCACAACATGACCTGTACTAATTAGGGGTGTACCGACTGATCGGCCCCCGATTTTCTTAATTTTGGGTTATCGTGATTTGCCGATACATGTGAAACCGATCTTATCCATCAAACCTATCTAGCTCAGGAAAGGTCTAAAAATCACCCACGGTCCCCTTTTTCTCTTTCATGAGAGAGGGCCGACTGACAGACCCGCCCAACAGGTCACATCTGCATGTGCGCAGTTTACAACGGTCGACAACACAAGATTGTAACACTGAAGCTGTGTTGTGACCTTATGACACCTGACAGTGTCGGTTATAAAGAAATCGGTTTGGCCAAAATCTGAATCGGCAGGTCAGGCTTTTTATAGATCGGTAATCAGTGATCGGCCAGAAAACTGCAATCAGTGTACCCCTAGTACTAATACATACTCTCACTGCTTTACTCTATATAGGTCCTCACTTTCATGAAATAAACATAAAGTAAAAAAAGAATCTATCAAAAAAAAATTTTGTTAATTCAAGTAGATTTTCTTTTACATTTACACAGTAGCCCCCCCAAATAAGCCCGTATTGGACAACTAAATTGTGAGTACCTGAGGTCTGCAACCTGTGGCTCCAAAGCCACATGTGGCTCTTTGGCGCCTCCACTGTGGCTTACACAAAACCAAAAAATAATTTTTTTTAATTATAAAGCCAATAAAAAGGGTGGTTTTAGCGGTTTCTATGCATTATCTGCACAGAAAATCAACAACAGAAGGGCACCAATGGTACAAAACGTTTACAATTATTTTAAATGTAAAATGTGCTTTATATTTTGGGCTACGTACTGTATTGTTTTTTACTTTCCATTTTAATGGAAAGAGCTCAGATGTAACAATACTCCAGCATATAAGGCGAGACAAATTACAGTATTGAATTTACAAGAATAGAACAAAGATTTAGAATCTAAATCAACTTTATTGGCCTCATTTTGCACACAAACCAAGAATTTGACTTTCATACCGCTTTGCTCTCTTTGTGCAAACATCTGGCCCTGTCATGTTTTGTGGCTGAGCCAAACCACGCAGTGATGGATGTACACAAAACAGATTGAATAATGTCAGTGTGGAAGAAGACCAATATCTCCTTTGGCAGAGTCAATTTGAACTGTCGCAGGAAGTACAGTCTCTGCAGGACCTTCTTCCAAACAGTGTCCATGTATGGGAACCAGCTCAGGTCCGGAGAAATGGTGAAATGATTAGGCCCAAATTTATATAATTTGAGCTCTAAGGAGTTTCCCACATAGGGATTGATTCCAAGTGACAGATGGACAGCTAAAATGATCCATTGTCAAATGTGATAAGTGAAAGCATGATGAAGTGGGGAAAATACTTTGGTATGTATACCTGTTTTTGTCAGAAGACCGTCGGTCCTGCAGAAATCTAACCACGTTATGGTATTGAGACATATTTCTTTTTCTAAACAGGATGGCTAAATGCCAGTTTATTTACGGGCAGACTGTCAATCTGTATGTGGCACAAATACATATTTAGTTGATTTGTTTATTAATGTAACCTTGGAGCTTCTGCCACAAAGTTTCAAAGTTATATGTTGAAGTGAATACAAAGTTAAACTGGCCCAGCCAGCAGCTCTTGTAAATAGAGGAAAAAGAGGACAAGGGTCGGCAGATCGGGGACTAAGGGAGTTGAAAATCAGTTCACTGTGTAAGTTGCTTGCAGAGCTCCATATGGGCTCAATCTCAAGAATGGGGAAAAATTGTCACAGAGCAGACTAGATAAGCGTAGATCCAAAAGTTGCAACAGAGGAGCTGCACTGTCCGACCCTGAGCCGGAGGGGATTCCTCAGAGGATCCACCAGTGCTATGTCTGTCCATGTACAGGTGCCCAGTTCAGTTTTTCTCTCCTAGGAACATTATGGTTAGACGTTAAATGATTAAGGCCTCCCTGCCTCTTTTTAGATGCTGCTGGTTATAGTACAAACTGACAGAAATTTAAGTCCTCATAATTTGTAGAATGAAAATTACACTTCAATCCACAATTACTGTAACTGCTGATAAAGACATGTAAAAAAAAAGCCCAAAATTATTTCAGTTGCATAATCCCACACTGATAAGTTTAGATAAACATAACCTTTATTTTGACTACATTAGTTTTAAAAAATCCTAAAGCTCACCATTAGAAACCTGCAGCAACTAGCTGTATCTTGAGATTCACCATTATAAACATAGAGTATGCTAAATGCTACGAGGTTTTTAACTGGAACTTATTGTGGGTTTGGTGTAAAATAAAGCATAAATACTTGTAAAAGCACCTCATTTCCACTATAAAGTATGGTGAAGAATCTGTCATACTGTGGTCCGGTTTCCTCTCTAAAGGCCATGCAAACTTTGTTGGACTGCATGGCATCATGATCTCATAAAACTATCAGGACATTATAAAAAATCTAGTGAAAATTGTAAAACGATCATTACTGGGTCTTTCAGCAGGATCATGATAAAATTAAATATGGCTAACTCATCCCAGAAAACATTCACTAAACATAAAACACGCTTTCCATTCCTATCTCAGTCCCTCAACCTAATTCCTAAAGAAAACCTGCAGGTCCGTCCAGTGGCGAAAATCCCATTTTATTTTTGGGGGGGGACACTAAACAGAAAAATTTCTGAGAGTAATTCTTGGGGGGGGGGGCATGAAAAAAAAAGCTCCCTCCCTCTCTCTTTCCTGCTCCTTGGCAATTTTGTAGCATGTTAAAATTATGTTAATGAAAGTAACATTTGGAGTTATAGCATTGCTCTTTATTAGTCCATATTTGACCCTTATACAGGTTTTTTTATGTTCAACCTGCAATGTCAACAATGGTATTAGGTGAACGGTAGCAATGGTCCATCTTTATGATTACATCTAACATAATTTATTTGCATCCTGCTCTAACTTAAACTTTAGTCCATCAAAAATGTGAATTAGGTTTATATCTGACAATAACATCCTGACACAGGTTTTTGAAAAATCTGTCCTCAGTCCTAAGTGATCTCTTTTCCCTCCTCGCTCTCTTCTCATCTGTCCCGTCAGTGCTGCTACTTACATACTGTTTCAGCTTGTTAACCATCATAAGCTAGGCTATTTGCTTAGCTAGAAAGCTGATAGGAGAGGCTGGTTTTGGACATAGAAGGAGAAATATCACTTTTTATGTTATAACCTTGCACTCTTTGAACGATGTGAATGATGTGAGAAATTACACTTTATTGACTTCAGATTGGTGCAGTTTCCTCATTAAGTGTGTCTGACCCGCTCTGAAAACGGAGCTGCCGAGAGTAGCAGCCGGTAGCCTCTCCCTTTGGAAACAACGTGTGCATGTGGACCAAACCACTTTTTGGGATAGGGGTGTCGTGATCTTTTAATAATAAGGAAACTTTTTTTACGTACTATCTAACTTGGATCACTTTAGCTGTGCTTTTATGAAATATTACGACATTATCATTTAAAAAGTGTTTTTGTATTTACAATGATTATTGGGGGGGGCATCTTTATGACGGGGGGACACATCCCCTCCGTCCCCCCCAGGATTTCCGCCTATGGGTCCATCTGAAGAAAACAAAAGATGACACCCAGGGCTCTGGACGATTTAGAACCGATCTTAAACTTTGGTGCAAGTTCCACTGCTGGCACTTGATATGTCTTTTAGTGGTACTTAGAGTTTAGAGTCTGGGATTTCATGGTGAATTAAAAACAAAAAAAACTGCAAAAATGAAGTGACGAAGAGACAAATCTCAACTACATCTGAAAATAGAACTTGGACCCTGGGAAGGACATTAAACCCAGCTCAACTGTGGTCTTGTTTCAACTTTGAAAAGCTGTCAAGACATACTGATATACTAAGGGTTCAGGCTGACTACCGATAGCATTGCATATGTTGCATTTTTCACTTCCACTGTAGCAACATGTTCAGAAGGAAAGTTGTTCACTGTGTTTTTGGACTGCAGCTTTCAAAAAGCTTTAATAGTTGAACATTTTAACATTAAATTTAAAGTTAATTTGTGCATTATTCTGTTAAATTTTAATATTAAAATGGTAAAATGTAGGGCTGTATGGTGGAGCAGTCTGTAGTACTATTGCATTGCAGTCCCGGGTTTGACCTCCGGCCTTGAGTCTTTTTTACATAGAGTTTGCATGTTCTATTTAAATATTAGCTGACCTATTAAGTCAAACAGATGCCAAGGATTTTATCTGATGTATCAGAGTGAAAATATCCTAAAAACTCATCCTAAAAAGCATAGAGTATAAAAATGTTTTCTCTTTTCTTTTGCTAAATGATGTAACACAACAAACTAAAAAGGTCTGTTGTGAAATATTAACGTAGTCCTATTAGCAAAATGGGATTGCAAATCCAAAGTAATAACAGTCAGGCTGCTAAGAAGCAGCTTTGTTGAAAAGAATTATTTGATCATGTGGGATTTTTTTCCTCCACTAAGCAAATGTTCTCAAATTTAACATTAGATTTTAAAATAACTTATTCAGTGTGAGATGACATTACTGCAATAAAACATTAATATTATAAATGGGCTTTACTGATCTTTGCCAGGGGTGCCTACAGTGTATCTGTGTAACATTTTACTCTTAATGATTACTGAGGCACGTTTAAGTGAAGTAATTACAGAAAACTTCTCTTGTTGTTTCAGGATCACGTACAGACATGACACCGGTTTTAGCACGTCATTTAGATTTAATAAGCCACACATCCAGTTTGTACATTATTTCACTTAAAAGTGGGATCCTTATATTTCGGCTCTAAATAAGAAACATGACTGGTTTCTTATTGCAGGAAATCTGCAGGCTGCAGGTAGCCATCACTGAGCATGTTTGCTCCAGTGTGCCTCTAATGATGCTTGGGCTTTCTTGTCTCCACCAGCGCTTGTTGGGTAACAAGGTGATAATTGCAGACGAGGAAATTTGCTAAAAAAAACAAAAAAAGAAAATGGTCAGTTTACAGAGACTTTTTTATCTAAAAACATTTTCTTCTCTGAACAAAGTACTGAATATTGCATTAGCACATCTGCCTTCTCACTCTCCTATATTTTATTCATATTTTTCTGGGGTGTTGTTTTGTAAGATATTTTGTTGCTGTGTGGATGCAATTAACAATTAAAAAAAAAGCTATATATTTATTTTTATTGCCAGAACATACCACACAAAGTAGATTAAACCCTGCTGCATATATTTATATGTTCATTCAGGAAAATGTGAAATCTATATATTAATATTTCACTAAGGTACCTAATGGAAAGCCCGATTTGTGTAGATGAATCAGGTTTTGTGGTGTGTTGTGGTACTGCATACTCAATGCAACCTGGTGTTCTGTTCCAGGCCGGGATGATCCGCACTGACTCAGATGAGTACTTCATCGAGCCGCTAGAGAAGGGCACTCAGGAGATGGAGGACAAGGGCAGGGTCCACGTGGTATACCGCAGGTCGGCTCTGCTGCAGGCCTCGACTGACAACTCTGTGGACTACCAGCAACAAGGTAGGAGGCTAGTCCACAGGCTTTAATGTGCACAGGGTAAATTAAAGTCTGGACTGCTAGTAGAGGTGAGCGTTGTAACTACTCCCTGTTGATCCTTTTAGACTGCAGAAACTTTTGACCTTTCTTTTTTAGCTCCTGCCTTGAAGTATGGGCTTTCTTGGGTCGACATGTACCCCTGAATCTCTAGGTTGCATGCTACCTAACCATCTGAATTCTGACTGTAAAAAGCAATGATTCTTGCTGGAGAAGCTTTGTTCCTATTTACCAAAACTGAAGAAAACAGTGGAGTAAGCTGTATGGAATCCAGCAAGATTTTAAAACAGAGTATGCAGCTTAAGCAAAATGTAAAACACAGGTAACAGATCCCATTATTAGGTGTGGATTCACAGGACCCATTACAACCACAAACTTCCAGGTTTTTATTGGGATGTATGATAGCGCGACACGAATGAAACAGTTTTTACATCAATTCCCAAATGAATTTTCACTTGGATACATCAGAAAAAAAATCCAGTGCATCTGTTTGACTTAATGAGTCAGCTAATATTTAAATTGATAATTAAAAAGTTCATCTGTGTGTAGTTTAGTCTTGTGAAGGAACACAGCAGACAGGGACAGGATAAGGTTTTAGAGAAGTTTAAAGCAGGGTTAGTTTATGAAACAGTACCTGAAGCTTTGAACATCTCACAGACCACTCTTCAGTCGATCATCTAAAAATGCAGACTATGGCAAAACACCAAAACTACCAAGACATGTTTACCGACATTTACAGACTGGCAAGGACAACATTAATCGGAGATGCAGCCATAGGTAATTACGGAAGAGCTGCAGAGAACTACAGCCCAGGTGGGAGAATTAGTTGACAACAATTGTACAGTTGCAAAAAGGAAGCCAAATACAAGCCATGTAGGGAACACAGCTAGCATGTGGAAGAAGGTGCTCTGAAGAAGTTGTAAACACTTTCTTACTGTAAATTTTTTTTAAATAAACAATAACAAAACACAAATTTTTGGGGAAAAAATTTTAACTTCATATCGCCCATACCACCAAAAACGGGGTATCAAGAGGGATCGGGGATCACCAAGTCTTCATAACAAACATTCATTTTAAGACTGTGTATCAATAATAACGGAAGGGACTTTATTGTTTGATTTCCCATTTGCTTTTTAAAATTTCCCTTAAGTTAAAATTTTATTGTTTTGGCCCACCCTTTCTTTTTTGTTTTAAATCATTACATTGTACGGAGATAGCCCTTTTACTAGCCACAGACTAGACTAGGGATATAAATACCCCTTGGGGTGTCTAAATTATATAACTTTCTCTTTATTTAACGTAAACTCAAAAAATGTTTCGAGTCCTAACTGTCAAAGCAACAATCACACTTTTCGCTGGATAACAACTGAAACTGAATCTTTACTTACTAATCCTGATAATGTGCAAACAAGCAATAGCACTGTAGTGTCAGAAAAGTAGTTGAAAAAGGTTATACGTTGTGGTGATTGTATTCTGTAGTTCTCAATGTTCCTGTAGCAGGTGAAGGAGGTTTTCATTTTTACCGCTTATTGACCACCTTGAAAAAGGATGCTTCAAAAATAAGTAAGATGGTACCAGTGCTATTTGATAAAGGCAAAAGTATAAAGCACTGCATAGATGAAAATCGTCTTCACCCTCTTCCTTTATCTGTCAAGCATCTGTCAAATAAATGTCACCAATGGCACAAAATCTAAAAAAAAAAGAGGACTTATTTTTTAAATGAAGGAAAGCCAAAAATTCAGTGTAAATGTCTCAATGAGCTGGAACAATCACAGGTTTATTGCCTCTTGTAGTTGAACTAATCTGTCAATGATCACTGTGAAAATTAGTTCCTGCCTGAAGTCATTCTTTGTCTTTATTTAACGATGTTCGACTTATGAATACAGGGAAGCCATACAGTACCTTCCAAGTTCATTCAGCTTGAATGTTTCCACCATTTGCCACGTTGCAACCGCAAACCTCAATGCGTTTAACTGGGCTGAACAACACAAAGTAGAACATGATTGTGAAGTGAAGGAAAAATTAAGGTGTTCTGAGATGTCCTCAGAGGTTTGTTAGAGAACAATAGTGATCAAACAGCTTCATGAAGATCAAGGAAAACAGTAGAGAGGTGAGGAAAGAAGTACAACGTTTAAACCTGGGTTAGGATATATAACAATATCACAAGTTTGGACCATCTCGAAAAGCTCTGTTCAAACCATCATCTGGAAATTGAAAGAGTATGGCACAACTTCAAACTTACCAAGATATGGCCGTCCAAATCTGACAGGCTAGACAATTAAAGAATCAATCGGAAAAGCAGCCAAGATGTCAGTGGTACTTTTGAAGGAGCCGCGGAGATCCATAGCTTATGTAGGATAATATGATGAAAGGACCTTTATTAGTCATACACTGAACAAATCTAACCTTTTGGGAAGATCAGCAAGAAGAAAGCCATAAGAAATCCAAGTAGCAGTTTACCACACACCATACCGCAGCAAACGTGAAAGAAGGTGCTCTTGTGAGATGAGACCTTAACGGAGTTTCTAGGCCTTTTAGGCAAATCATAAGTTGGTTCAGAAATGGTCCATTACCCAGAATACAACATCCCCACTTTGCAACATGGTGGTGGCAGAGTTGATAGGACAATGATGGAACTAAATATAGGACAGTTATGGAAGAAAACCACTTAGAGTCAGCAAAAGACTTAAAACTGGGGCAGAGGTTTACCATCCAGCAAAACTATGGCTAAACATACTGGTAGAGATACAATAGAATGGTTTAGATCAAACCATATTCACCTGTTAGAGTGGCCTGTGTTTTCAGAGATGCTATCCTTCCAATCCTCTGAGCTTGAGCTATTTTGCAAGGAATAGACACAACTTCATGTGGAAAGTTTGTAGAGAGCTACCCCAAAAGACTTGCAGCTGTAATTGTAGTGAAAGTGGTTCTACTAAGTATTTACTTAGGCGCATGACACATATCCACAGACTGATGAAGACATTGACATCATGCACACCAAATTGCAGCATTCTCTATTTGCTGATGTGCAGTCTGTGCCCATCTCCATCTGCATTTAAACTTGTAGCTAAAATTCAGATTGCATAGCCTTATCACATGCATATTGTGAGTAAATATGTATGCAGTCATCATGAATACAAAACAGCTGGGATGCTTGGTCTAAATGTTTGAACCAAGCTTCTAATGGAGTCAGTATTTAGTTTTTTTTTACAAACAATCTGCCGGTTGAACTTTTTGCCCTGATTGGTTTTAGGAAACTATTTCCTCCAACAGATTTTACACTAAAAAGAGAAAAATCTTCTGAAAGAAAATTGAAAGTGTTTTAAGACGTTTAGCAACTACAGTCAATTTGTGGGTCCAACATTTAAATTTAGTTCCCTTTTTTTTTTTACCAGAAGCACACTGGCATATGAGCTGTAAATACAGTACACGAGGAGTGTTTGTTTATCTTGGGAGTTCTTAGAAATCTCAAAAGCACTCTGCTGGAGTCCATGTTCCAAAATTTTACAGAAACTTGCATTAAGGCAACTAAATTACCGAACGTTATTTAATTTTGTTTGAAGTGTATCATTACATCTTATATCAGATATTTAAAACTCATGGAGAGGCATAGCCCACAGCTATGCTTCAGACATACACTCACCAGCCACTTTATTAGGTACACCTGTCCAACTGCTAGTTAACACTAATTTCTAATCAGCCAATCACATGACAGCAACTCAATGCATTTAGGCATGTAGACATAGTCAAGATGATCTGCTGCAGTTCAAACCGAGCATCAGAATGGGGAAGAAAGGTGATTTAAGTGACTTTGAATGTGGCATGGTTGTTGGTGCCAGACGGGCTGGTCTGAGTATTTCAGAAACTGCTGATCTACTGGGATTTTCACGCACTACCATCTCTATGGTTTACATAGAATGGTCCGAAAAAGAGAAATTATCCAGTGAGCGGCAGGTCTGTGGGTGTTAATGCCTTGTTGATGCCAGAGGTCAGAGGAGAATGGCCAGACTGGTTCGAGGTGACAGAAAGGCAACAGTAACTCAAATAACCACTCGTTACAACCAAGGCATTCAGAAGAGCATTTCTAAATGCACAACACGTTGAACCTTGAGGCGGATGGGCTACAGCAGCAGAAGACAACACCGGGTGCCACTCCTGACAGCTAAGAACAGGAAACTGAGGCTACAATTCGCACAGGCTCACCAAAATTGGACAATAGAAGATTGGAAAAACGTTGCCTGGTCTGATGAGTCGCGATTTCTGCTGCAACATTCGGATGGTAGGGTCAGAATTTGACATCAACAACATGAAAGCATGGATCCATCCTGCCTTGTATCAAAGGTTCAGGCTGGTGGTGGTGGTGTAATGGTGTGGGGGATATTTTCTTGGCACACTTTGGGCCCTTTAGTACCAATTGAGCATTGTGTCAATGCCACAGCGTACCTGAGTATTGTTGCTGACCATGTCCATCCCTTTATGACCAGGGTGTACCCATCTTCTGATGGTTACTTCAAGGATGAAGGCAGTTTTGAAGGCAAAAGGGGGTCCAACCTGGTACTAGTAAGGTGTACCTAATAAAGTGGCCGGTGACTGTACATTATCATTTTTTCTAACAATTGGTAGTAAAACTATGATTAAAAACATAAAAAAACATCATCTTTGTACCTCTGTGGAGTTTGTCAAAACAAGAGGTTTTAGTGATCATGCTCTTCTCTCATTAACAACACTTATGTATCCCCTTTTAGCCTGTGTTTACCCTGTCATTGTAGAAATAAGAAGCCAACGTACTGTTGCAGCATGTAGAAGGTGAGCCCTATTAATGACAGCAGGAGTATCACTTTCGGATCTGAAGACACCCACACAAATCTAAACTTGCTTTTCTTAACCTGAATCTGGGAATTGAATGCACTGGAGAGGCAAACATAGGCAGCCAGAAGGGAAGTTAGGAAAACACATTAAATACCCGATCTACGTGTGTTTTTGTCTAAGTTAAAAAGGATTAGTTAGAGAATGCATTATTGCTGCTGTGGGAGATTATCATCACTAAAAGGCACAGCCGCCATGGCTGTTGGATTCGTTTCCATGCTATCCTCATGGGATATTTCCGTGTTGATTGGATTTCTTACCTTTCACCAGTCAAGTCTCTGTCAGGCTCTGCGGCGGGAGGACTGTCGAATTGATTTTATGACTCTGCTGGTGGCGATGAGAGCAGTTTAATAATTCTTCTTTTTCCTCATCATCTGATGAAGTTAAAGGCAGTGAAGTGAGCTCAAGACACTGTTCGTTGGGAGAAAATTATTCATTGAGGCAGATTCAGCAGCTGAAATATTAGCTTGTCTACATTCTCCCATGTAACTTAATTTGTCAACCATTAATCAACAATCTTTGTGTAATAAAATAAATATTCATTCAGTTCTGAAAACATTGAAACATATTTCCACACAAATGTCCTTTGCTATTAAAGTTGCACCAATCAGCGTTTTGTAGCCAGATTCCAGTCTCAGATTTTTGTAAAGCTTTTACCAGCTGTTGTGTTGTGCTATTGCTGTGACTTGCCAATAGGTGGAGTGGTTGTTGAAGAGAGGTCTGAAGCATCTGTGTCCTGCTTTTTTCTGCTTTATTTTAACACTGCAATACCACATTATTGGCGACGAGGATGGCTTTTTCTGTGCTTTTACCTGCCTTCTTCATGCTTTGTGCGGGGAACCGGTGATGCCTTTTTCGACATGGCTAAAATGTTCGACAACTACATGCTGGTAATAGCCCCTTTGGGGGACGACTGGCCTGATGCAAGAAAAGGCGTGGTTCTACTCCATGCTCTGGGCACCGAAGGACAAAGACTTTTCTTTACACTGCCAAATACGGGTAATACATATAATGCTGCTGTCACAGCCTTAAAAAGACATTTTTAACCCAAGGTGAATCTCGGGGCAGAGCACCACAAGTTCCGCCAACAAGCACAGCGACCAGATGAGACGGTAAATGAATGAAGGGAGACAAGCAAAGTCTTTTTCGGCTCCTGCCCCTGCCAAGGCCCCCACCACAGGAACAAAAACTTAGTTCTTGCTTTGTTGTGGATCTGCTAACCATCTTGCTAACAAGCCTTCATGCCTGACTGCAAAAGTGAAGTGCAGAAGCTGTGGAAAAGTAGGACATTTTTCAAAGTGTACCGATCATCTCATAAGGAGGTGTGTGAGATCCTAAATGAGCTCACAGTTTTTGAAGCGAACAATGCAGTATGAGACAAAATATTCTGTACTGTGCAAGTGAGTGTTGATGGACATTACAGGGACATTGAGTTAATTGTAGATACTCATCTGTTTCCATTATTGTTGAAAGCACTTATCACACTCTATTTCCAGAATGTGCTATAAGTCAGCCTAACTTTGCCCTTCTTACCTATGCAAAGAACATCCATGTCACAGGATGTTTACAAGTGACTATTAGGTATGATGGACGTTCTGCTGATGGTTTTTAATTCATGGTAAAGTGAGGTGTACCTCTGCTGGGCCTGTATTACTTTGAGGCTTTAAACATGAAACTTGAAGGAAAGACCATCGTTACTGCTTCCACTTCGACAGTAATTCCTTTTAGGGAGAAAAAGTGTAAAAGGAGTAATTCCTGCATTGTAAAAGGAGTAATTCCTTTTAGGGAGATAGGCTTTGTTAAGAACTTTATTTACAAAGTGCAAGTAAAGTCAGAAGCTACTACAAATGCAACAGAAACTACTGAGACTTCAATTTTTAGTGAGACAAGTTGTTTCAGAGGAACTTGGACACCTTCGGGATACAGGCACCATAGAATGTATTGATGCTTCCCCTTCGGTCTTGTCCATTGTTGCGATGCAGAGGAAAGATGGAGGGAGACGACGTATGTGGGTTGAGAGAGCCAATTAAAGCCATCGTTGCAGATTGTCATCCCTTACATCACATGGACGAACTGTTCTCAAACTTACAAGATGCTACTGTTTTTCATCTATTGACCTTGCATCTGCCTATCATCAAATGCCACTACACCCTGAGAGTAGGAATATTATGGCATTCATTACTCATGAAGGACTCTTTTGTTTCTGCAGGGTTCAGTTTGGCTTAGCATCAGCTCTTTCTGCTTTTCAAAAAGTTATGTCAATTATACTTGCAGGTTTGCCAGGTGTCCAAGCTTACCTGGATGACATCATCTGCTATAGTGCTACACAAAGGGCCCATGATGACAAATTAAGAGTGCTATATGCCTTGAACAGAGCAGGGATAAAGTTAAATATGCTCAAATGCAAGTTCAACCAGTCATCTCTGAACTACTGGGGCCACACCATATCATATTAAAAGATGGATTTCATCCTGACCAGGATGAAAGTAAGTGCAGTAATTAATGCTTCTGCTCCAAACAATACATCCTCCCTCAGATCTTTGCTGGGTTACGCATCCTGGTATGCTAAATTCATCCTGGATTTTGCCGCAGTTACTTAACCACTACGTACATCACCGAGATGTACACCAACTTTAAATGGTTTATCGCCTTTGCGCTGTATGACTCAGACTTGCTGACCTATGTGACAACAGATGCTTCTGCTTCAGATCAAACTCAGAGGCTAGTTGCTTTTGCATCCAGAACATTCTCCCCAGCTAAGCAACAGTAGAACGAGAAGCACTGGCTTGTGTCTGGGCTGTGGAAAGGTGGAGTACCTATCTCTGGGACGCCGTTTTGTTCTACGCACGGACCACCAGGCACTCACAACCCTGCTCATATCAAAAGGTGCAGGCTGTGCAGGACTGAGAATTGCCAGATTTACTTTCACAAGTGGAGCATTACAGCTAACGCTTTAAAGCTCTGTGTGACATTTATAAAATAAACTTTACTGGAAACTGCTTTGGGATTATTTCAATTGTAAAACGAAAAGGGAAAAAATAAGAAACACAAAAGAGAGAGAGGTGGCACTTGTGTATACAAGGTTTCTCCATAAAAATATGCAATAGTGAGTGTGAGGAGCCACAGACCTGCCCCCCTGGACCTGGGACAGAAATGGAGGAGATCCGAGCCATACACATTAAAAGGCCCCACAGACCACAGGAAGCCCAGGAGAACCATTGCTGGGACTGCTGCAACCCCCTCAGAGAAGAGCAGTGGAGAGTCCCGGGGGAACCACCCAGCAGCCACAGCGCAGAAGCCCCAGGGAGCTGCTGCGAATATCCCAGAGGCCCCGCCGGTGCCGTCTATGCCAAAGCAGATCCAGCCATGGACATATGCTATACTCCCAGGTCCAGGTGCCGATACCCCATAGGGGCAATCAGCCCCAGGACCCAGGAGGTGGTCCCCTTCCCTCCAGGGGTGGAGACAGGCAGACCGCCCCAGGACCTGAACCTGGGCTGGGCTAGCCTGGGCTGGTGCCTGAACCTGAGCGACCCCGGCCCGGACCCCGACCCCCCGCCCGACCCCAGTCCCCAACGACCCCCATCCTCATCCGGAAAGGGGGCCATGTACAAAAGACGGGACTACATGGTCCAAACTAGCCCACAACCAGATCTGGCACAGGATGAAACAATGAATTCTGATCCTAACCGCATGAACCCCCCACCTCCAATAAACCCCAACATGAATTTCCCCACAGGGCCACCCCCAACCAGAACACAGATATCGAACACATGCCCCCGAAGCCAAACACCATAAATCCCCTCCCCACAGGTGAGCTCCATCCCCGAAAAGTCAACGAAGCCATACGCACACAGCACAAGCTCCACACACAGCCCCGCTCCAAGCACCCCTGCCACATCCTGCCCCCCACCACACAGCGATACAACGACACCCCAGCCCCCGCCCACAGGTGCAACAGGGCAGACACCAGCACCGTGCCCAAAACGGAACCCCCCCAACCCTACACCAAGATGGGACAAACTCACCCAGCAAGAGGTCCCTGGCCAGCGGTAAGCACCCGGGCCGGGGTCCCACACCATGCCCCCCGCAACCACACTAACACACCACATCACCACCACTGCAACGATAGCCCAAGGAGAAAATTATCCCGTTCAGGTCTACCATCGCCGCTCAGCCAATCCAAATGCCGGTGACCCCACATCCAAGTGGAGGACACAACCACCCCCCACCTTACACGCTGCAGTCCCTCCATGCCACCCGACAGCCAGCAGAGCAGCACACCGCCAAGCCCTCCAAACCATCCGGCCAACACCAGCAGCCCCAGATTGATCTGGATTTAATCTCTATACCTGTGTTTTGTTTCATCTCAAAACTATAGCCGGCTCCACTGCTTTAAAGTGTGGCACTCATGTTTCGCCCTTTCCAACTACATTTTGATCAAGTTAATTGGGTTTTTTTGTGTCAGTGTCAGCAATCTATCAAAATTTCATATGAACAATAAATTGCAAATATTTTTTTATATTTATCATATTTATGATTCTTACTATTCATCATGTGTTTAAAGATTTTATTTAGACTTTATTTTCACTGAAGTCAATGATCCAAAGATTAAGAAAAATAATAAGTAAAAGAGACAAAACGAACATGGTAAAACAAAACATAATGCATTGACTCTATAAGCGACTTTTTTGTGGAAAAAGACAACATCTTTTGAAGGTTTAAAATATTATCACAGCTGATTAAAGGTCTTAAAACTTAATAAACATTTACTAAGAGTCTTAGCAATTTACTAGACTCCTAGGTGTTTAATTTAACTAAACTTTTAAACTTTTATTCGAGGGGGACAGTTTGGGGAGTGGAAAAAGAAAGAATGTTTTCAAACTTCTTCAACAAGCCCATTTTGCTAGCCCAGGTCATTGGAATTTGGATAATTCTTTACAAAAAAAGTAAAAAGTAACAAAGCGTACACTGCAAAAAAAATGGAAAAGTGGAATCTATTTTTTTTTCAACCACATTCTTTGAAATGAAGTGGAAATCCCAAAATATGAGTAAAGTTTTACTGTGGATACTTCTCCTGGCTGAGACTGATCCACAATCAGGGTTTAAGGCATTCCTCATATTTGAAGTTATCTTAAATCATTAATCAGAGATTAATTATTTAAACTCTTTTGGCAAAATTGGCAAAAATTTAATAATTTATTACTTTGACAGATATTCAGGGAAAACCTCTTTTGAGCTCAACATAAAAACATTACCATGATGAAGACTCGAGATGCCATCTGTTTGTTTTGGGTCATCCTATAAGTCCATCAAGGGACTTTTTTTTGGGTAAGAAATCAGATATGCTGTTTTTTTATCTCTTTATTTAATACACCAAGAATTGTTTTTGATTGTATTGTTTATTTGTTCTTATATTGTTTTATTGTTTGTTGTCTCTTTTATTGTTCCCAAATCTTTGCTTGTTCGGTTGCCATGAGTGTAAAGGTGTCTTCAGATAAAATGCATTATTATTATTATTATAATTATTATATTCTGTGTTCATTAACACTACATCAGTCAAGTTGCACTGGTTGCTTGGCTTAGTTTTAAATAGTTAAAATATATTAATGCATTACTAAAAAAAGGAAATTGCTGCAAAGTCAACGCCAGTGACTGTCCACTGTCTCTACATGCTCATCCGGGAGGAGTGACTGCTACAAATCTCTGACTGGATGCAATCTGTTGGGTTTCCTTAGATAGAAAAACTTTTTATCCAATTTGAATAAATAACAGAATCTGACTGCACTGTTCAATGATTAGGACTAATTGGAATGTATGTACCTGAGTTTTGTGAAGTGCCTTGAGACGACATGTGTTGTGAATTGGCGCTATATAAATAAAACTGAATTGAATTGAATTTTATTTTCCAAGAGATTTTACTGTGCGAAAAGCAAGGGCTGTTTCTTTACAGTCGAATCTCTGATTCACTTTATTTAAGAACGAGAAAAATATTGCTTTCATTTATAAATGACTATTATGTGAATGTTTTAGCACTGAACTTCACAAAAACATTGAATTTTCTCTAAACATGTTTGCTGTGATTTAAACCAGTATGTTTCAAGTAGGAGCAGGTTCCTTCATCCATATAAATCAGAGCTGGACAGCGGCACTATGATCAGTCCTTTTTTGCAAGCAATCTGCAAGTTCTTCCTGTGCATTTGTGGGTTTTCTCTGGGCATTCTGGCTTATTTCCAAACACCAAGAACGTGACTTCACTCTAACTTGCTCTTAGGTATGAATGTATGTGTGTCAGTCTCTGTACAAGGATAAACCAGTTATAGGGAATAAATGAATGGAAAATGTGGAATTAGGAAAAGTAAAGGGAAAAAAAGGAAATTTTAGAAAAAGTTAAATTATTTTAAACTCTAAAATGAGGAGAAGTCATCATTCAATTGGTTTGAAGGTGCTTAGTCCATCTGATCCTAAAAGTTGAGACATAAACTCAACTGTCAACCACCGTTGAGGTAATAGAATCACATCTTCTACTTAGATGTAGTCATCTGAAATGTAAGAGAGAATTGACCATTAAAGTAAAATAAATAGCTGCTTTTTCACTTCATTCCATAGTTGCAGGATTAGTTTAAACAAAGTTTAAGCAAAATGCTTTGCAAGTCTATAGCCTTGCAAACTAGATACTGTAATATTGAGATACCACCTTGGCTGTGGGAACAGTGTCTATAATAGCTCGCAGCAGAGAAAAGCTATACCCCTCCTGTTTATGCAACAGTGATCTAAGCAAATAATTCTCCAGATCTTTTCTTCATTTGGCAGTTTTTCCTCTGAAGCTTGTAGAAATTAGATTTTGCAGACACCCCTGCAAGTAAAAACAGTCAAGAACATTTTCTGTTTTCCTATAAAACTTTTTTCAGTAGTAGAGCTGCCAATGAAAGCATATGTAAGCTAGAAGGATTACACTTGGTGAGGTGATAATAATCATCTAAAACATAGTTTCTTTACATAGTTCTGGAATATCAACAGTTTGATACATGGGACAGATTTATAGTTAAAAGCAACCTTTACTGATATTTATTAGTGTTTATTTTTTAGATTTTATGTAAGTCCCTGTTGCATCTACTCTGTAAGGTAAAGCATTTTATATAACTTACAAGCAATACTTGAACTACAGCTACAGCAGAAAAGTTATAGTCAGTCTTCATGTAATAATTTGGGCATCTTATTGACTTTTTGAAAACATTTTTCAGGCATTTCTTTTCTCAGGGTGGAATGATTAATTGATTTAAAATTGAGAAGTTTGAATACATATAATCCACAAAGGGATAGAATTATACATATAGCTCTTATATGTACAGTCAAGCCCAAAATTATGGCAGATTTATGCTTCTGACTGGAAGTTTGAAGTTTCATTGTAATGCTGATTAAGATTTTTCCATTGATTACTGAGAAGGGTATACCTATTTTTTTGTCATATAATAAATAAATGGTTTTTAAAAAGTTTTTAAAACTTCATTGAAACTGCCAGGAAACCCACTGATTGAACAGATCTCTGTCAGTGCTGTAAAGTAAAGTGATAAATTACAAAATTACACCAGAAGCTTGTTGATGGTGGTTCAGCTGCATCTTTCTAAGGGTCGTTTGTCCAAATGTTGCCGGGTATGTAAGTATGTATACCTTTGAGCTTTTAACCTGTGTAGATAATCCACAATTTAAGCACAATCATTCCAACCTGGAAAAAGAACATATCAAATAAATAATTAAAACCTTAAAATAACGCAAGATCCTTGCCATGAGTAACTATAAACATCTGAGAGAAAAACAAAGATAATTTATTTTTCTATTTAAAATATTGTTGAGCTGACATATAGTGTCCCCTTTAAAACGTCATAGATGTTTAAAAAACTTCCTAAAGCAATAAAATTTATGTTTTTTAATGGACACCATTTTGTAGGTAGTTGTTTCTGTCAGCATCTTTTTTTTCCTTCATTCTTTCATTGTTGATGGCTTCAGGTGTGTGTGTGTGATAACTCCAACTCTCTAGTCTCCTCTACACCCCCACCTCACCACAGTCCGATGTTTCCCATTATACTGAAAACGGAGAAACTATCTATAGGCCATATATCTAAAGTTGTTTCCATTACTACCACAATCAAATGGATCTTGAGGAAAAATGGCATGAAGGGGACAAGAAAAACAGGTTGTACACAAAGGAAACCGAGGCATCATTGTGTCTTTTGTCAGAATAATCAAATGATCCAAAAAATATAAGTAAATCAACACAGAAATGGTCCCTAGACAATATATCAAGGTAAATCCTGTGGAAAACCTCTAGTGTGAGCTAAACAGAAGAGAACGTAGGCAAGAACCCAGGACTCTGGAGAATGTAGATAGAATGATTGAATGAGGAGTAGAGGGTGACACGGGAGTGGATTTTCTCTCCTGTCCCATCCCGCTCCCACAGAAAAATGTCTTGTCCCATCCCAATCCAGGCCAACATAAAAAAAAAATCCTGTCCCATCCCACTCCTGGTAAATTGACTCCCACTACCATCCCGCTCCCATTTAGAACGACTCCCACTCCTGGGCCACTCCCATTTTTGTTTTCTTCATTTAGTCTTTTGGCAATTTCTTTGAAGGACCAGTTAGGTCCCTGTTTTTAGCTGGAGTAAAGGCCAGTTAAAGTTAAAAGAATAATAATGAAGAAATAATAAAATATTGAACAAGGAAACAGACCATACCTATCTTAGCTGAATAAACAAAATCTACATAGTTGTATTTTACTCATTTATTAAGTGACTGTTTCCTTTGAACAATGACATTACTTTTATGTTTCAAATTGCTGAAACGAAAGAAAAATGCACCTAGCAAGAGAACTGTACTTGGTGAACAAAAGTGCAAAAAGGCATTACCTTCATAATTTAGAAACTGTACCTCAATGGTTCACAGCCCTGGTCCTCAGGGACCCCTTCCCTGCAAGTTTTAGATGTGTGTTTGCTCCAGCACACCTGATTCAAATTCTGACATGACCTCCTATACAGGCATCAAGGATGGAGGGTCAAACTGGACAAAATTAAAACAATAAAATCATCATTAAATAAATAAATGTTGTGAATGTCCCATAAGTGAAGTAAATGTAACAAGAAAGAAATGTAACATTAAATGTGCCATTAAATTAAAGGTACCATTTATTTATTTAATACATCATTGGAAACAATAAATGTACCATTATATCATGAAATGGACTATTAATCAGCAATAAAATGTGCCACTGAATAATTAAGTATAATTTTAAAGACGACATGACGTAATTAGTGGTACACTTAATATTCAATGATGTATTAAATAAATTGTATAATTTTTTTTCTATTTCACAACATATTTATTTAATATCTTCCCTTGATGAAGCCTTTCCCCTCTACTGTGGCAAAGGCTCTTAAATCTTTTGTGCAGATGCGAGCAGTTTTGTTGGTCAGATGAGACTTGACACCTGATGGTACTTTTCGTTTGACGAATGAAGAGATGCAGGGCTGATTCAATCCAGAATTTGCTTTACAAGTGTGCCTTAATCACTGGTGTACTTGATTATGACTAAACACGTTTTATAAGTAGCATACTACTTGTTAACACCGTTGCATTCAACTCTCCTGAAGTTCGGTAATATACGCAACTTTCCTGTCAGCTCTATGAGTTTAATAGATAAGTCCTTACTTCTGACTTTACGTTGCAAATTCAATTTTACCACGTCCAGTTCTGCACCTGCGTTTGCTCCCTCCATTCTGAACGCAGGTGGAAGACATCGATCAGAAGCACTGTTGGCTTGTGGGTCGTGTAGTTCGTTTGACTCGCATTATAGTATATGCTTCTTGGAAAAGAACTACACTATGATGGCGTCGATCGAAGCTTTTTTTTCTTAAAGTTTATAAAAAAGTCTCAGTTTTACATTTCCAAAGACAATTGATCCTAGTTTGTTTTCCCTCCTATTGGTTAGCTCTCGCTCCCGTCTGCTCCCGTTCATTTTTTATCCTGTACCGTCCCAATCACGTGATCTTTACTAACGCTGTCTCCCATCCCGCGGGATTCCCACAGGAATCCCGTGACCTGTGGGATTCCCGAAAAAATGTCAGCCTCTAATGAGGAGTAAATGTCAAAGATTCATGCTCCAACCTGCCAAGGGATCAGTAACTGTGACAGTAGTCAATATGTTCAAAACAAATATTTCTCAATGTGGGATGTTTTTCCCCACTGAATGAATACGCTCAAATTTCTCATATGCCCAGTTGGTTGCTGCAGATCGCTCACCATGAACCTTCATGCTCATTATGAGACATTGCTGCAAAGTTAACGACTTGATGCAGTCAACAATATGTTGCCACATTTTCCTTCAGGAGGAGGGATTACTGCAAACTTGGTGACTCCAAATAGTGTAACAAATTGAAATTGACTGGATTGTATTAAATCTAGAGTAGAATTTATAATGTATTTATTGGAACCTGAATATGTATATATGATTGGATTTAATTGACTTTCTGTATATTAATTGTATATGAACTGATTATTGGGGTTTTAAAATTCCTTAATACACCATTTGTTGGGAATTGGCATTATGTAAATAAACAATTTGTAACAATTTTAGCCGTAATTTTGTAAAATAAAGAACTATTGATTTTTATCCAACATAGCTGCATTATTTGGAAGAGAAATATGTACAAAGTTGCTAGTTTGATTTCAGTATTACATTTTGAATATTTTTGCATCTAGATCTGTAAGGCAGGATAAACCATAGCATGGAAGCAAAGCCACAACATTCCAGTTTCCACTGAATCAAGGTAGAAATGGCTGCACACCAGAATAAATAAATATAAAATAAAATTGTTGATGCACCTTCTTTGGAGAGCTGCAAATGGTCTGCAAGAAGAAAGCAATTTTCTGCTGCTGTCTTTGCTTTACTGAGCTCGACTTAATGAACAGCTTGTGTTCTGAGCTGCATTGATTAATGCAAATGAATCCTCAGTAGCAGCTGATGGCTTTCCTTAATCCATACCTAGCTGAGCTGAAAAACTTGGCACATGGACCAGCCATCAGGAATGTAAAATCGCTTCACTCTGAACTTCAACAGCCCCTCACACACGACTCAGTTCATCAGGGGTACATCTGAGTACATCAGAGCCCAATTTCTATTATAGGGAGGGTTGCTTTGAATTAGTATGTGGATGTGAGAGATTAGCGTGATAACAGGAGGAGCAAATTAGCTTCTATAATTTGAAAACATTTAAGGTTATCAGGTGTTTCTTCTGGGCTGTTAGTGAGGATGGTTCCTGTTAGATGTTGGACACAGAGGAAGTTTGAACAATGTTAGAAGTGAGGGAAACACTCAGTAGCCCTCTTTAGGAGTGTGTGGGATGCCTAGTAAAAAGAAAGCCAGCTTTGAAATCTTTAGTGAATTCCCAGCATCACCTCTGTGTAAATCCACAGTCTGAACTCGACCTGAATACAACAGCAGATGCCCACACCCTCCTCTCATCACTAACCTCCTTAATCATGCCAGTCATGCCTCCATCTGAATCTGCGCTGGCTTCTCTGTTCTCTGACATCATAAACCAGCAGATTAAGCAGATATTTTCCACATTGCCTCACGTCTTAAGAAGTATGTACCCTTCATGCGCTTGATGAGCTCTTTCCATTTTAAACCTGATGATAATTAGCAACTCCAGACAAAGCCAAGAATCTGCAAGGAGGATGGAAAAGACCTTGAGAGTGTTGTGCAACATCCTGGAAAAAAAAGGCTTGCATAATTTCCAATCTAATGTTCTTTTGAATCAATCATTTGCATTCCAAACGCCTTATGGCAGTTGGCTGGTGCATCATTTTTTTTCTTTCCATTCAGTCTGTGTGCTGCAGAATAACCAGATGTTCTAATTGTCACTCCTTGTTTTATTACTACATCTATTCTGCCTTTTAGAGAGAAACAAAGTGCGGAAGCTGTGGCTGAGACAGAGAGTGCGGTGTTGCGACACTATGGTTTTCCTTGCCTGACTGCAGCATCTTTGCATTGTGTAAGAATGTGAGCGCTGGCAATCCGTCAAAGAGCCCAGTGGCATGGATTAACTATTTGTTTGTGAAATGATGACTCTGTGGTGGAATTGTCAATTTTTGTCTAAATTTTGTCCCTGAATTTTGAGGTTCGCTTGTGTTGTTTTAACTTGATGCCTGAAAACATCAATAATTGTGGCAGAGCAGAAGTTTCAGAGGCTGAAAGCATGAGTTAAAGGTTACCTGGAGATGTGATCTGTTATGACTGTTAAAAGTGGTTGAGCACATTTATCAGCTCACAAATGTAATCATACAACATGGACTTTTCAACATTTTGTCACATTACAACCTCCGACCTCAGTGTTCATTAGGACTTAATGTGATAGGCCAACACAAAGCAGTGCATGATGCCTAAAAATACAGATGGGGTGAGTTGCACTCGATTTTATTTACGGGTTTCAGAGTACAGAGAGACGAAAATGAATACGCCTCGGACCGTTCAGGTTTGAAAGACACTGTAAATGCAGAATCAGATCATATTTTGTTTTTGACAGAGGACCTAGTTTTGTTTGTGTGTAACCAACCCACAAACAGAATCAAACAGAGTCAATGAGACGCTGCCAGGCAATTCTGTCTCCTCAGTTAAATGTGCAGTAAGTGAATCACTGGAGACACCTTGAAATTTTGGGCACAGTGCCGAGTTTGTTTGGGTGTCCCCCCCCCCCAACTCATTATCAGGAACATGATCTTTTGTGTTTCATAGCAGCAGAAGCTGAATACAGTCTGTGCAGGTTAATTGCCTCGGTCAGTGCATTGGATACCCAGGCAGCACTGGTATTATACCAATTATTAGTATGATGTGTTATGTTTGGCGATGATGGGTTGGATCAGAGAAAAACTAAAGAGATATTAAAGAAAGCACTGCGTTGCTGTGAGTTATTTTTTCCTGTCTTCTGACATTGCCACCGTTGACTGTGATCACTGCAGAAAGTGTGGGGTACAATATGGGCTGTTTCTGTGTACAGACATATGTGTCACACATGGCACTTAGTGATGCAGGGAACTGAGAAATATCACACAAAAGGTCTGTCACAGTTCAGTGTTTTAGCTGTTTGTTGAAGAAAAGAAAAGGATGGAAGGGAAGAGAAAATGGAGGATGGAGTCAGACAAATGTTTTCCATGCAAATGTTTTAAAGGTTGACACAATGTTTAATGAATAAAAATGCACGAAAAATAATAATTAAAATATAGAAATACTTTTGTACATGGGCTGCACGTTGGCGCAGTTGGTAGAACTGTTGCCTTGCAGCAAGAAGGTTCTGGGTTCGATTCCCGTCCAGAGGTCTTTCTGCATGGAGTTTGCATGTTCTCTCCGTGCATGCGTGGGTTCTCACCGGGTACTCTGGCTTCCTTCCAAAGACATGCCTGTTAATTGGTCTCTCTAAATTGCCCTTAGGTGTGTGAATGAGTGTGTGCATGGTTGTTTGTGTGTTGCCCTGCGATGGATTGGCGACCTGTCCAGGGTGTACCCCGCCTCTCGCCTATTGACTGCTGGAGATAGGCACCAGCTTCCCCGCGACCCACTATGGAATAAGCGGTATAGAAAATGACTGACTGACATTTGTAATTCAAGATTGAAAGACTATGCATTCTGTCTACTTTGATCTGGAGTGGCACACGCTTTTTATGCAAATCTGACCCTCTTTTTGTTTTAGTTTCTCAATCTTTCAGGTCTGGTAGTGAACGGGTCTCGGTGTGCCTAGTGAAATCAAAAGATGCGGTAATCAGAGTTAACACATGATTTAACAATAACAATATGTTCCCTTAATAAATTAAATCATCATTTGGAAGCAGTTTTTTCTAAAATAACCTTTATTTTTTTATTATTTTTTATGATCTGAGCCCTTTAAGTTTGACAGAAAAGCAAAAACTCATGATAAAAAACATTTTTCACAGCTCTGTATATGCTGATAAAAACATCAAATAAGTTTGTTCTTGCTGAATTACACAGCATATGCCTTTTTTGGCCTGAATGGTAATAATAATTGTGCATATCCAACCGGCAAATGGAAAAAAAAAAATGTTTACTAAACAAAGTCGCAACTGCTCAGAAAAACTGGAATACATAAAATCAACGAGGAGGCTCCACAAGAGCTTCAAGTTTCTATTTAAAGAGACTCGCATCATGGAATCTGCTAGCGAAAACACAAACAGGACAGTAAACATCCTGTGTGTGGATGGAAAATAGACCTCATTCAGAAATGTGCACAACCTTCTATCCAAGCCTTTATACATTTCACTCCTTTATCAGCTGTTTTTTGGAGGGGGAAACAGATTTCTGCTCAACCTTTCAGCGAAGACATTGGGTTGTTTGTTCTTGGACATAAAGAGGAGGGGGGGGGGGGGGGAACGGATGCAGGTCACGAAGATATATTGAACTGCCTGAAAGGAAATACAGTAGACGTTTCTTCTAAAAAGGTAGTTTGCACCCCACTATGAATGAAGTCTAAGTTTTGCTGCATGTTGTAACTGACTGACCCAAACAAGGGCCAGTGTTGTCCTCTGCAGGCCTTAATTTCTGCCACTTACAAACTGGCCTCAGACTTCTGCTGCACAACAACAGATAAGCAGGCTGCCAACAGAAAGACACACCATTCAAATGTTAACAGCTTGCCTTTAAGACTAGGAACAGGGAAAATAGTTGTCCAGCTTTTTAAATCTCACATTTAATATATAATATGTCTGTATATAAGTATTATTATTATTATTGTTTTGTATTTTCAACCTCCACACTTATTGAGACCCCTGGTAAAGATGTTTAAAGATCTTAAAATAAATGAAACATGTGTTGCTGTTCTTTTTAAAAAAATCTGTGTGAGATTATGGCACTACAAGGACGTGTTCTTGCTTTTTTACCATGACTGTATATGGATGAAGGTGTTCTTGTGGGATTATTACTTTAAAAATATGCAAAAATGCAATGCAGTGTGAGATAAATTATCATTCCTTTATTGTTAGGTTTCAAGCAGGTAACTGCTGACTCTTCCATCATCTATCCTTCTGTAAAAAAATCCAACAAATGAGGAGAATGCACACTCTCTCTCTGGCACCAGCTCCAGGCAGACAAAGCTCTCAGGAAAAAGCCGAACTTCTGTCTGCCTCTCCTGGAAACAGCTGGTCAGACACCATCTTCCACTTCCACTGACTTCACCAGTTTAATGCAGCTTGGAAGCTTTTCCTGGAGCTTTAACTTCCAGAATTCAGTGCAATCTTAAAGGAGTTACAAGAATTGGTTTACGCTTTGAAGAGCTGAATCTTAGGAGCATCAGCTGGGGAAAGGCTGACTTTATATGCAGGTACCTTTTGAAAAGCATTGCCGTTCAGTTGAGGTTGGCAGGACACATACTTGAGTTTGGTGCAGCATTTTGCATTGCACACTTTCATTCTGAGGCTGAAACCATTCATTTCCCTCCATTAAGATGAAACGTTGATAAAAGAAAAAAACAGAGCAACTCTGATATGATTAAAGGAATGTTTTCTAACTACTGCTGTTGGCCACTAAAAACTTTTCCGTAAACATTTCACCAGCCCTTAAAATCAGAGAGGTGTGGCTCCTTTACAGCTGCACCTTTGAGTTAGTTATATTTCTTATAGTTTGTGAAAGTGGCAGTGAGTTTTTCAAATCACTGTGGATGAATTTCTGACCCCTCTTTGCAGAATTCTTTTAATTCACTCATGTTGAGGGTTTTCAAACATGAACAACCTGTTTACAGACATGCCACAGCATTTCAATCCAAATGTACGTTCGGACTTTGACTAGGCAGCTGAAAAACTTTATTTTTGTTTTTTTTTAACAATTCAGAGGTTGACTTTCTGCTGTACTTTTTATCATTGTACTGCTGCATTATTCAGATGTGGAGAAACATTCCTTTTAGGATTTTCTGCTAGATCATTACACTACCACCACCATGGTTGACAGTTGGTACCGGTTTTGTCTTATTTTGTGTTCTCGTCAGTCCACAAAATATTTTCACAGGGATAATCGAGACATTTTTTAGTAAATGTGAGATGAGGCTTTGTCTCCACGTCGTCTGTGGTTTCGACATTGAAACTCTCCCATTGATGCTGTTTTTGGAGTAATTCTGGCATGCTGGCCACTACTTGGAAGGTTCACCACTGTTTTAAGGTTTTCATTATTTATGGGAAATGATTCTTAATGTGGTTCCTGGGAGTTTCGAAGCCTTAGAAATTGTTTTGCAGCACGTTACTGATTTATAGATTGTCAACTTTGTTCCTCATTTGTTCTTGAATATCTTCAGACTTGGCCATGATGTGTTAATCACAGCTCAGTAATGATTTAACAAGAGCGGCAGTTAGTGCGAAGGATGTTGTATACACCAGTTGCACTTATATAGAAAAGCAGCCTATTGAAGAGGCTGCTAATTTCACCGTAACGTTGTTTTTTTCCACCTGAGTGAGGTGCTAAAGTGCTTGATGAGTTTCTCAAGCAGCGGGTTTCCAGGTGGTGCTGAAATTAAATTTGCAGGATGCACACAGAAAAACAATCCTCAGGCAATCATGAGTAAAATAAAATTATTTATTTATCATAACTGAGACTGTGCACAGTGCTTGGCTGTCTCAATATTTTATATTGTCTGAGAGTACGCCAGTAGATGTTAAAAGTTGAGCCTGAGTTCAAAGCAAGTCTGCCTCCTGCACACATCACAAGTCATTGTCATGTAGCATGTTGTTTTTAATGTTTTAGTTATTTTAATGTTTCCACGTGATTTTTAGAGAACAGTTGAAATTAACTATAATTTACAGTGTATATTTATAGTTACATGGGTAATCCCATGTTTTTCAATTTTATTCTGCAGCTTTTAAGTTTTAACCAGTGTCAGATGAACAATAAAGATTTTCTCTACAATCCCCATATTTACAAATTCCTTTTCAATCTTTTTAATTTTAGTTGTGTGTTAATCTGACTTTGTCCACATTCACCGGCACCATGGTAAGAAGCCGTAAAGTAAATGCATCATTTGATGCAGTAGCATAATTTCACTCTAAAAGGTTTGGTGCAGTTCTCTAACTTTGAGCTTTGGAGATCTGTTTTACCTCCATTATCTTCCTCACTTTGGCAGGTTAAACTAAGGTCCTCAGACTGTAGACATGGGGAGGTTTGGATGAGCAGCTAGTTTTCTGCAGCTTTTTCGTGTTTTTCGAAGCTAAACACAAATATCCAAGACTGCATAATTGTGCCCTTTTGTCTTTCCAATTTTTAAAAACAGTAGCGAGAAATGTGCTTCTGTGTCAAGGCATATTTATTCCCGAAGGCAAACTTGAAGTCATAAATTACAACTTTTAAATTTCTTAGACACATAAACTTAGATAAGTGAAGTATAAATTATAAAAACAGCTTCTTTTACATTTTAAAGGAACTCTTAGTGGTGCTAATAATTGTTGTAGTGAATTGGATAATTGGATAATAATGGTTTGGTAATACTTCAGTCAACTTTGCAACTTAAAGTAAAAACTTGGTTATAAAATATTTTTTTGTCATTTTTTGCCGTTTAATAAACTTTGAATGGTTAATTTCTCTTTAGTGAGTGTTTTTCAAGGTGCTCATGCACCAGCTAATCACTAGCTTTGAGTTCTGTTTGTTTTCCCGCTGGAGTTTAGCAAACATATTCACCTAATTAATCGCATTAATAAAACTTTTACATATTCCCTCACAGTTTTTACTTTATTTTTTTTTCCCTTTTTTCCTCTGGATACAGCAAATATTTTACTTATTTTGGTCCACCAAAATATGAAATCACTGAAGCTAATAATGCATGTAAAACATTTTTATATTATGGAGTTTTGACAAAAATTCAATCTGGAAGACTCACCCCCTCCTCTGCTCTGCCCAATGACTCCACCATGCGTTCCCGGTCCAGCCAGTCTGCATTTCCTCTTCAGCCAATCACCGTCCAAGGCTCCGCTTTAAAGACCTTTACTCACGGACTTTCTCGCTCTTCAAGCTGAGCTTCGACCCTCCTCCTCCCCATCTCCACCATCTGGCTTCCTAGCTCCTCCTGTTAGCTCTGTCTCCTCAGGCCTCCACTCCACCACCAGTCGGATCCCAAGGGGGAGAGACATCTCTAATACTAATCCTAAGATGTTCATTCAAGCTCATGTCATTCTCAGCGTTCGTGTCTTCCTCCGGGGTCCGAGTGCCAAAGAAATAAATACCTGCAAATAAACTTCTCTAATTAGCCACCTATGTGTTTTCTCATTGTGAGTCTTTACAGGATTGAAAATGTTTTGTTTTGAGATTCAGTGCAAAAAAAAAAACAGTTACAGAAAATAGTATTCAACCAAGATTTGTTTTAGATAAAAGGGAAACCGCTTGTTCTGCTTCAGACTGCCTTTTTTTACGTTTGCAATCAAAGTCACAATTGATTTTGTTAGCTAAAGCAGTCAATATCTAGAAATCATTAGCACTGCTTTAATATAAGGTCCAGTGGGGGTTTGAGTGCTGGCTTCAAAGGTATGTCCTAAAACCCCCAGGAGCCTATTTATAGTGATTTAAAAGGTTCAGGTGGGCCAAACCTGCATGGTGTCTCCACCGTGTGAGCTGCTTCGTCCAGCATCTTTTCGTCTTCTTGTGGTGCGTTGCTAGTAATTAGGCTGCTGTGGTTAGTCCTGTCAGCACTTATTTTTATTTCTATTGAGAAAAGAGAGACAAGGAACAAAGCATTTGCCTCACTCATAAAATCCAGTGTAATCTGTCTTGGTTTTATGTATGGTGGGAAGTCAAATTCCCTTACTTGACTTGGCAAATTGTCAGCACTAAAACACCTTCAGGCTCGGGGTATCTTGATGTAGAAATGCATTAATTTCTGTTGGAAAGGATTATGGTTTATAATTACAATTTAAAGGGTTGCTAGTCTCATAAAAGGATTAAAACACAAAGTGGACCAGGACCAGGATAAATTATTAAAAAACAATTTCACACCTGTGACATTTATGTTGTTAACCTTATAATTAAAACTAGCAGCTGGGCTGCTGGTCTTTCAAGGAGGGGAAGCCCAATTTTAAGATCGCTGATTCGCTCATTTCACTGTCCATCAAAAAGGGATTCAGCCTCAGACAGATCATCCAATCATCATGCAGAAGCTGAGCGTCCAGGCCAGCCGAGGCCAGCCCACTGCCCCATAGACCCCCAGAGACACTGAGCGTCTGATGGGCGGGACAAAGCCCAGCATTTTTGCTTCGCTATTGAACTCACTGTTTAAAGCACTGTGAAGCTGCGGGAACGAGTGAGAGGAAAGCCGCGTCGTTACCAGTGATAAGAAGCTGATTCTGAACAAAAGTTGAGCGCGTTGTCAATGACATGTACACACAACAGTATATATTTGATCACTTATTTTTTGACGTTTTAGGGGAAGCTGAGCTTCCCTTGCAGTCTTAGAGCAATCGCCACTGCGAGAGATGCAGAGAGATGCACTGCACACCTCTCTGCTGGATGCCAGACACAAACGGAGATTTTATATATATATATATATATATATATATATATATATAATATATATAAAACGGTGGTTCACTTCAATGGCTAAGGTTCCACTACGGTTCCACTAAGCCAGCGGTCCACCGGGGATTTCCCCGGTTGCCTGTATGCCAGAGTCACTTCAATAAATGAAGACCAAACAGATCAAAAATGCACCAGAAACCGAAACCCGAGTCCAGTCCATGTGAAAACAAGTCCAGGCTTAATTATGCAAGGATATTCGGAAAATACCGGCTCGTTTTGCATCTGGTTTCATACCGTCGGCGGTTCTTTTGCTTTATGTTGAGAGCATGGGAAATTTCCAACACGGACTTAAAATGCTGTGCAAATCTGTCAAGATCATATTTTCTCCTCTGAGATGCGCGCCGTTTATTCACGTAAGCTGCCTCTATCGGTGAAGCATGTTATCTTTCAAAAACAATCGCATATATATAGAATATCGATGATGTATTACAGATAACCCCAGTTCCCACGGTCCCTGAATGCAACAGCTGGGAATATGTTGTTCTGCTGCTGTGTTGAGCTGTCAGTCATGATTCCGCACCCCCGTGATCTGAGGCCCCGCCCCCCACGCCAAAACAGGGCCAAAAGTTTGAAGCCTGGAAAAAAAATCTGCAAGTTCGAAAAAAAAAAACTTGAATCTGAAAAGTAGTTGTGAACTTTTTTTTCTCCAGTTTCACATCTGTTTTTTTCAGTTGCAAAACTTTTTTTCCAGTTTTCACATTTTTTTGGGGCAGGTTCATATTTATTTTTCAGGTTCAAATGTTTTTCCTTTGAACAAACTTTTATTTTTCAGGTTCAAATTTTTTTCGTTTGAACAAACTTTTATTTTTCAGGTTCAAATTTTTTTCGTTTGAACAAACTTTATGGCCCCAATTTAGCTCCATAGCGTACCAAACTGGAGCGAGACATGGAGAAAAAGTGAACTGACCTTGAGTCACATTTACCATGACATCATTTATAGCTGACAAACTGTATCTAAAATTAATATAATGTATTTTGCAGTAATGTCTGGTTAGTAGCTTCAAGAGAAACAGCTGTTTGCAGCAGTGATTTGTTCAGCAGCCTCTACAGTCTGCAATATAATGTGCCTGCATTACAGTAATGACAGAAAATAGATTTAAACTGAATTGTCATAGTTATCTTACTTGGCACATTGCATTCATGATGACATGCTTAGCCTCCTGCATATTTGGTCTCCTCTCTGTCTAATGTTTTTATCTGACGTCTTATGTCTTTCCTGTACTCCTCTTACATCGCCAACTTTAATCGTCAGCGTTTAGTGATTTTGACCTTTTGTCAGTCCATGAATCACACATGAAGCTGTTTTCATCGTTCTGAATTCATTCCCATCTGTCTGGGAATGAGGGGGCTAATGTTGATGAACTGAAGATATGCAGAAACATGACAGTCATGATTTAGTGCGTCTATCTCGACTCTTGAATGAAAGCTGTTCTGACCTGATATTTTATACTCAGATCTCATTTGTGAGTATTTCCACTTGAAGAGTGGCATCTACTCATCAGGTTTGAACTTACTATAAAGGACTGTTGAGACTAAATCCCCCAGGGTGATACGGAGTAATTGCTCATAATAAAATTTATTCAGGAAGGATTTACAGTGGCTAGATAAAAGCTACACACCCCTGTTAAAATGCCAGTTTTTTGTGATGTAAAAAAAAGACCACTAGAACTTATACCCAGCATATACCCTGTGCAACTGAACTAAAACTTTTCCATTGTAATATCATATTTTTTTCTTTACTGTACAGTTTTTTTAATTTGCATTCTTGTTTTTTAATTTTTCTTATCAGGGTTTAGGGCCTTCAGTTTAAATTCAGATGTTTAAAGTGAAGCCAATGCAATTGCAGTCTGAAGTGAAAGGAAAGTATATGTCGGGTCCTAACAAAACCTGGAAAAAATTCTTCTTACGCAACAGTTGAACTTTGTCTGTGCAGCTCACACACACATTGGCACACACACACACTCAGATAGAGCAGCCATTAAGCTTGCCTTGAGGGAAAATGTTGTTTCTGCTTTTTTCTGCATGAAATATCCCAGGTTTATAGCTGAAAAACGGTCTAAATCATTGGTTCATCGCTGAATAGGTGTTCAATAATTTCATGATGAGCAGCGATCATTTTAAGATGGTCAGGTAAAAAAAGCATTGGACAGTTGAAATGTTAGCTCCACTCATGAACGTGTTTATTCGAACACCTCTAGAGACATAGATTGTAGCGAAGAGTACAAAGGATCAAAATTCCTGTTTTGCAAAGCTTCAAAAATTATTATTAATAGGAAGGAACAGTGACATTATGAAATCTGGAAATGTCTTTCTCATAATTTATATAAAGACAAAACAAACCGAATTAAGGGAGGCTGACAGTAATACTGAAGAAGCTGCAGGAATTTCCAGCAAGTACTGGTTGGGTCTGCTGTTACATAAAATCTCCTGTATTCTAAATAAATGTATTGACTAATGAGCATGGAAGAATAAAAGAGGATAGAAGGAAATCCTTTTTTTTCTTAAGAAAAGATCCAGCCAAAGCAAAAATCTATGCAAGGCTGTGGAAGAATGTGTTATAATGTGATGAAAGTTGAACTTTTAGCCACCATTCCAAAAGCTATGTTTGGCACAACAGCAACACAGCACATCACTGAAAGAACACCATCCCCTTGGTGAAATATGGTGGTGGCAGCATCATGCTCTGGGGTTACCTTCCCTTTAGATAGTTTCAAATACCAGTCAGCCTTGACCCGACATCTTCACTATAAGAAAATGAAAGTTTTGGAAGCCAGAATTCAGAACTAAATCTGATAGAAAATCTATGGAGACACCTGAAGAGGGCTGTGGACAACAAATCTCAGCACAAGCTGATAGATCTGGAGAACAGAGTGGGCAAATTTCACCAAAGCAAGATCCCGGATGCAGATAGAGACATGGCAAGGACAACGGAATATTGAAATGTTTTTAAATGGGCTTTAACAAAGTATTAATTTAAGGATGTGCACACTTTTGCAATCAGGTTGTTCAAAAAATGCTGTATGATTTTTATTTTAATAAGGGTACTGCAGACTTTATATTCACTGCATGAAGTGATATACAGGGGTTGGACAATGAAACTGAAACACCTGGTTTTAGAACACAATAAATTATTAGTATGGTGTAGGGCCTCCTTTTGCGGCCAATACAGCGTCAATTCATCTTGGGAATGACATATACAAGTCCTGCACAGTGGTCAGAGGGATTTTAAGCCATTCTTCTTGCAGGATAGTGGCCAGGTCACCATGTGATACTGGTGGAGGAAAACGTTTCCTGACTCGCTCCTCCAAAACACCCCAAAGTGGCTCAATAATATTTAGATCTGGTGACTGTGCAGGCCATGGGAGATGTTCAACTTCACTTTCATGTTCATCAAACCAATCTTTCACCAGTCTTGCTGTGTGTATTGGTGCATTGTCATCCTGATACACGGCACCGCCTTCAGGATACAATGTTTGAACCATTGGATGCACATGGTCCTCAAGAATGGTTCGGTAGTCCTTGGCAGTGACGCGCCCATCTAGCACAAGTATTGGGCCAAGGGAATGCCATGATATGGCAGCCCAAACCATCACTGATCCACCCCCATGCTTCACTCTGGGCATTCAACAGTCTGGGTGGTACGCTTCTTTGGGGCATCTCCACACCGTAATTCTCCCGGATGTGGGGAAAACAGTAAAGGTGGACTCATCACAGAACAATTCATGTTTCACATTGTCCACAGCCCAAGATTTGCGCTCCTTGCACCATTGAAACCAACGTTTAGCACTGGCATGAGTGACCAAAGGTTTGGCTATAGCAGCCCGACCGTGTATATTGACCCTGTGGAGCTACTTGGCAGTGACGCGCCCATCTAGCACAAGTATTGGGCCAAGGGAATGCCATGATATGCCAGCCAAACCATCACTGATCCACCCCCATGCTTCACTCTGGGCATTCAACAGTCTGGGTGGTACGCTTCTTTGGGGCATCTCCACACCGTAATTCTCCCGGATGTGGGGAAAACAGTAAAGGTGGACTCATCACAGAACAATTCATGTTTCACATTGTCCACAGCCCAAGATTTGCGCTCCTTGCACCATTGAAACCAACGTTTAGCACTGGCATGAGTGACCAAAGGTTTGGCTATAGCAGCCCGGCCGTGTATATTGACCCTGTGGAGCTCCCGACGGACAGTTCTGGTGGAAACAGGAGAGTTGAGGTGCACATTTACTTCTGCCGGGATTTGGGCAGCCGTGGTTTTATGTTTTTTGGATACAATCCGGGTTAGCACCCGAGCATCCCTTTCAGACAGCTTCCTCTTGCGTCCACAGTTAATCCTGTTGGATGTGGTATGCTGACATTACCCTGGATACCGTGGCTCTTGATACATCACAAAGACTTGCTGTCTTGGTCACAGATGCGCCAGCAAGACGTGCACCAACAATTTTGAACTCTCTTTTGAACTCTGGTATGTCACCCATAATGTTGTGTGCATTTCAATATTTTGAGCAAAACTGTGCCCCTACCCTGCTAATTGAACCTTCACACTCTGCTCTTACTGTTGCAATGTGCAATCAATGAAGACTGGCTACCAGGCTGGTCCAATTTAGCCATGAAACCTCCCACACTAAAATGACAGGTGTTTCAGTTTTATTGTCCAACCCCTGTAGTCTCCCACTGCTCCAGAAAAAAAGAGCTTACTTGATCTTTGTGAGCCACCTAGTTTTAGTCCTTGCTAGTTTTGCCACAAGAGACAAACGACTTTCAGTTCAGAGTAGCTTTTATGCAAATTCTTGCCTTCAATCTTGATGAGACTATCTGAATGATTTCCGAACACATGGTGACATTAAATAGGTCAATCCTGCAGCCCAGCGCTGCATCGCAGAAACAGATAAAAGGATTACAGCCCATGTTTTAATGTAGGACGCTGCTTGTGGTTGTTGAAAACTTGGAATACGTACTGCGTGCCGTCCAGATAACGAGGACGTTTTGTTAGTTTCCTGTTAGACCTAATAACATTTATTATTGGAAATAAATGTATTTTCTGTGCATCATCACAGAAAAGACTTTGACCTCAATTTATATTCTTAATAAACAAGAGTCCACATCTGTCTACATAGCAAAATGTCAGCGCCCCTCCCACTAATCGGGCTCTGGAGTGGCAGCTTCTGTGAATGGAGCAAAGTGTGTATTAATGGCATCACAGAAGAGAGAGTAGATTTCCACTCAAAGCTAATGGAGAGTGGCCTGCCGCCTACTTCTATGCCATTTTTAGTCTGCGGTAGCGCTGGCTGGCTTCGTTACCACCTTGCCTCACAGTGGCACGTGTGGGCAGGCGCTGGCCAGGGGCCCCGTCTCATGGGCCGCTGCTAGGTTAGGCTCCCGTGGGACCGAATTGCAGGCCGGGGTCGGGCCTTGTGGGGTGGGGTGTGGTGGCGGCAGGAGCGCTGCTGAAGGGAAGTCCTTTGCTTTTGAAGTAGGGACCTCAAAAAAGCCTGTTTACCCAGGAGCGGGAGGAGGGAGCTGGCTGGCGGCACACGAATGCATGTGTCATGACGAGAGCAGCAGAGAGGAGGAATGTGCTCCACAATCCCAACTCTGTCAGAGCCGGGCCACAGCTGAGGTGGCAGCCATCTCTTCCTATTTATTTTAGCTCCCACTGCACTCAATCACTGACCTTGTCGGCAGCTCTAAGCCTCCCTGCAAAAATTAACAAGTGGGTTATACTTTTATTTATGGCTTGAAAGTTCCAAGAGTTTTATGACACTGGATTTTCACCCAGTGAGGAGGCAAACTGTGATTTCTAATCTATTTATTCAGGTGGAATTCATAAAATGTAGAGAAGCTATAGGCAAAATGTTGCTTTCTTCACACCTCAGACATTCAGACACAAGCCTTTCATTTAATGGATTTACTGCACTGAAGACTTTCTACTTAGTCGAGTGATTGAGTAGAAACTCCACCAAGATGTCAGAGCGCGTAACCTTTTGGGGGCTTTATCTGTTCAGGGTATTAACACATTCATCAGGTTAGACAAAACAAAGTCTTGCTTTTAATTACCGCACAACCATATATTTAACCCAGCTGAATAAGACAGTTGTCTTGAACAAATGAGGTAATTGTAATTCCATGTGACCTTTGTTTGTGAATGGTCTGCCTAAACCTACATGAACTCCATATTTGGTTTCATGTCTACACCACCTTGCTGCTGTAGGTCTAGATTTCTGGCTGGAATAGGAATATTAGCTCCTTTGGCTTTTGGCTTATATTCAAAATGAACCTGTGCTACTCCTAAATGTGGTTTAAGGTTTGCAATACAGTTTCTGTTTAAAGTTTATTATTGGAGATCATTTGCATTTATGTTGTAAGATGAAATCTAAAAATGGTAGTCTCTTGCAGAAGTATGCACAAACCTGTAATCTTTTTTCACAGTTTGTCACAGTACAACAGCATTTATTTGGCATTTTATATAACTGGCCAACACAAAGTAGTGCATAATTGTGAGGAAGATAGAAAATGATACATGGTTTAAATTTTTTTCATAAATAAAAAGTAAAAAAGTGTGGCAGGCATTTAAGATGTCTTGTATGTAATGCAATCCCATTATAAATGCAGCTGAACAGACAGAATCACGAAGAGCAAGGAGCTCAGCACTTGTGTGGAGAAAGTTGTAGAGATTTGTAAAGGAGGGTTGGGTTATAAAACAATATCCCAAGATTTGAATATTTCACGGCCTGCTGTTTAATCCAGAATCTGAAAATGGAAAGAAAATGGCACAACTGCCATTGAATCGTTTTGATTCAAGCCGTTAAGAATTTGTACAAGACTAGCTAAAAATGTACCAATTTTCTGCTGAAAACAGTGAGCCATAAATTCAGTTTCAGAGACATGCCTCAAAAGACTTGCAATTATAATTGCAGCAGAAGGTGCATACCGCTTATTTGCAAAACAAATTTGAAAACCGCATAATCAAACAAAAATGCATTGAAGTGTGTCATTATAACATGATAAAGTCATATTCCTTTAAAGTCATATTCCTTTAAAGTTAAAGGTGTATGAACACTTTTACAATGCACTGAAATGAGCACATCAAACATTTACATTTTCTATTACAGCTTGAAAAGATGGTAACAACAGTGTAACAGCTTGTTTATGTAATCATTTTGTATTTTTGTGATTAAAATGTAGTTTATGTGTTTACCAATCCTTTAGTTTTTCATAAAATAGTTATGGGGAAGCGATTATTTAATAGTCAAATGTAGTAAATGAAGAGCTAATTGAAAATATGAATTTCCTACATTTATTACCTTTTCCCAAAGCCACATTTGTTTGGCATGCGAATATTGAGGTTAAAAAGTCATATAATAGCAATTATTTGGTAAAAGAACCGCAGTTATTTGGCAATAAGCAGTATAACCATCACAATATGAGGGCCATATACTGTATATGGCAATAACTGAACAAAAAAGAGGTGATTTTGGATCAGAATATTTTTGGTTATTAGCCTACATTTAAAGGAGCTTCAGTAAAATCAAAAGCAGTGGCTGCTTTATTATATTGCTGTATTATAGCTTATTATGCTATTCAATTTTTAATACAGCAGCCTCTTATAAGGTAACACTTGTGGTGCCTTCTCAGTCATACCCAGGAATGAGTCTGTAGGAGGTGGAGTAACTGTGTCTATTTCATTACCTGCTGATGTTATATTTTCCCTAGAGTATCTAAACAAATCACCATGATACACCTGTGGTAGTTTCTATGCAACAACAACAGCTAATCAAGATATTTTAGCTCAGGGAGAAAAGGGAGAATTGGAGTTTTGTTGACCCATTTTAACGTAAATAAATTAACAGTTTTATCACAGGTTACTCAATTGTTAACATGTTATTACAATCTGTAACTAAAAGCTTTCTATTAGCTTAGCTTTCTATTACCATGCATTTATTCCTTGGCTGAGATCTTATTACCGTGTTGTAATAAAAAAAAGTGTAAAAACATTTGCAATGACACTTTCTAGTGAAGTTTTACATGTTTCATAGATGGGAATCCGACTGATGTTTATCAAAGGGTGCAGTGACGCTTTCGGCAAGACTGAAATATTTTCATCAGCCTCCGCCATATATTTAATATTAATGCTTCAGCAAGATATTTATTAGGGAAGTTTCATAAGTCTTTTATTGACACTTTATTAGCATTTTAATATTGATTAGATTCAAGTTTTAAATCTATTTTTGCAGCTAATCTGGGACAGGGTTGCATGGGGAAAGAGCTCAAAGATCCTGGGGGGGATCTGAATGTGTTCCCAGGTCACTGGGAATATATAATCCCTTTGGTGAGTTTTGGGTCTCCCAAACTGTAAGGAAAGACTTTCACTGCCATTGATAAACATAGCATAACTCTTACTATCAAAGCAGATAAGAATAAAGCAATCCGACTGAATTTCTGACATTGTAGTACATACAAGTGGACTGATTATTCACTTCGTCTCCACTCAGAAATACTCATGCTTCTCTGTTATGAAAGTGAAAATACCAGAGGGGCCATCCTCTTAAATTTCATTTCAGTTTTAGATTATAGTAAAGTATCGAAGGTAAAACTCTCCCATGTGGTTGAAAACTAACAAACCCAGCAGCAGCCCTAATGACAGCCTTTGTGTGGGCACTTGGCTCCAAGTGAAACATTTGCATAGACACATCACCATGATTCCTTTAAATTGCAGCCAAGATTTTCTCCACAGGTTTTAAACCTGTAGCAGCAGCTCTCTTCTGGGATATTCAGTCAGATGGCTGATGCCCAAACAAGGAATTTTTCTTTTTAGATATTGTAATAGAAAGTGCATTTTTTTGATATTTTGGCTGCTGCATCACATCTCCAAGGGTGAGTCTTCGGCTACCTTGAGGACTGCAGAGGAGACGAGATAAAGGATTTCTTATCTTTATAGTCCCTCTCATTGGTTTTCCAGAGATATTGTGCTGTCGGAGCACAAGGCCAAGAAATATTAGAGAGAAAGTTAAGTTCTTGCCTCACTTAGTTGCAAAGAGGGACAGCAGATGGGCTATGGTTCTGTGAGGTCAGATGGTTCAGTCCATTTTTATTTGGATTCAAGGCAGAAGCTTGCTTTGAAGTCAGATGGTATGAAACTTCAGAGGATTATCTGTGAACTGTGAAATGCCTCGCACAATAGCTATAAACTGTTTGTCTTCTCTGTTCCTGGCAGTACGTCACATTGGCTTTTGTTATATGGACGTGAGTTGTGTTTGAATCCCCCGCGTGCAGATTAGTAGTGTCAGACTTCATTTATTCTCCCAAAACTGAAGTTTTAAGTCTTAATGGTGGGTTTCTCTGTGCGATAATCTCTATAGTTGTTGGTATTTAGGCAACATCTCAAAAACATAAGGGTTCAGTGCAGCCAGTCGTGAATAAAAAGTACAGGAGGCTAATGTGGTGCAAAGCTAAAGGCAGAATATACAGTAATATTTAATATTAATATAAAATAATATTTTCAGTAACTAGATTCATGAAGTGAAACATTTTATGTAGATTAATTACACACAGACTGATATTCTCAGGCCTTTATTTCTGTTAATTATGATGATTTTCTCAGTTGAATCTAATAAAACTCGATATTTAAAATTGGAATGTTACATTGGACCGCTTAAAAAAAAGTGATTAATATAGAAATGTGGGCTTAATGTAAAGCATATTTTATACCTGCTTTATACCTGTTTGATCTACACTACTTCACATTTCTTCAACTATAGATAATGTCATTCACCAGTCAGCAGATTTCTTGTGTAAACAATTGTTTTTATTCTCTGAATTGACTAAATTTACATAGCAAGTGTCATGTTCTATAAAATAGATCACCCAAAGCAGTTTTAGGTTTCACATTCAGCCTCTCTCACACATTCCTACACGGACAGGGATGCGACTTGGCCTTAAGTGCTTTCGCACCTCGACATGTGACAGGAGAGGAAGCTGGAATCAAACCCATACTAGAGCTTGATGTTCCACTGTAGCGAGACTTAAAGTCCAGTCTCAGATCTCCGTCTAGATTGAACGTCACATTAGCCCAGACGCAGCTCACGTTTTATTTTTAGGACACAGTGCAAAAGATGGGAGTATAATCTCGGAATCGGCCATGTAAAAACATGGAATATCATATTGCTCCTTGGTTAGGGGTCAGTTTTTAACGAGAATTTACGTATCATGGTGCTTTGCTCCAGAGTGATGGGAGGTGAGAGGGTTGGCAGCTTGGGGTCTGAGTTATTTCCCCAGTCTGTCGTGGTTGAAGAAAGAGGTCAATCAAAAAGTAAAGGACCTGATTTACTGGTCTGTCAACTTTCCAACTCTTTCCCACGGCCATGAGAAATGGGTCATAACCGAAAGAGCAAGATCCCGAATAAATGCAACTGAAATGAGCTCCTTCGGTAGGGCGGCTGGACTCAGTATTAGAGATAAGGTCAAGAGTTATTGTTGGATTTTGTCTAGGTAACACACTGCATTTTTTGAGGTAGCTGTAAATAATTTTGTTTTGGGTAACTGCAATGAAAATGATTTTATCATCCGGCTAGAGCTTGGAGTAAAGCCTCTGCTCCTCTGCATCAAATAGTTAGCTAAGGTGGTGTCAGCATCTGATCAGGATGCCTCCTGGGCCCCTTGGGGGTTTTCTGTCCATGTCCCACTGTCAGGAGATCCCAGGACAGACACAAAACTCCCTGGAGAGGCTATATATTCTTTCTTGGAATGCATTGGGATCCCTTGGATTAAGCTAGGGAGTGTCGCTGTGCAGAGGCATGTCTGGGTTTTCTGTGCATGGAACGGTTTTACTAATAATTATTATGGTTGGTGATGATTATGATGGACTCTGTTGGTTGTTTTTAATTCCTCCTTATCTCCAAGTCTTTTCTGTTTGACTGAAGCATGATTGATTCTGATTTGTTTTATCTGTTAATTATTTGATTGTCTTACTGTTTGTAGGATCTTATATTGGTTTCAGTTTGTATTTTGCATGTAAAGCACAAACTCAAACTCAGCTATGCAATAATAATAAAACCAAGTGTGAAATTGGATTTTTGTCTACAGAAACATGTAGATTTGTAGAAACGGTGGCAGGTGCGTTTTTTAAGAGCTTAGAAAGCTAAAAAGATTTAAATTATTCCCAATAAATCTGGGTTATCCTTTAATTAAACCTTTTATGATTAGAAAACTTTAGGTCTAGGCATCTCATTAAAGGGGATTTATTAACATTATGTTGCAATGTATTATAGCTGTCTCTGGGTAAGTTCTGATTTTACATTTTCTTGTTGCACTTCAAGTTCATTTTATTTTATTTTTTTGTTTATACTTCTTTGTAAGGAAACATATTTTATTTGTCAAATGATGAACAATATTTACGTTTATTCAGTTTAAACCCCACAATATTTATACCTGTGGCCCATTTAGGTTAAAAGTAATATTTTAATTTTACCCACATGTTTCTTCTGACAGGTAGTAATATGAATGTTTTGGATTCAGATTTGAATCTGTTTGAGAATCTGATGAGGAACCTAAAGATTAGGGTGATGGCCAGGAGACCTTTCTACCTGGAAACTTGGAGCTCATCTCCCCGAAGATAAATTGTCAGAATATCAGAGGAAACATGCAGAAAGCTGCTCATCAATTTTACAGCAGGTTTGACTGTTGTAATGTCAATACAGATTTTACATTGAAGATGGAATGAATATAATTTAACATGCCTTTTTTAAAATAAAATGTAAATGCAAAAGATAAATTGTTATTTTCACTCAATTACCTTGTTTTATTATCTTTTGAGAGATTCCTTTTTTAAATTTGAATTAGAAAATTCCAATTAAATTAAATTTTAATTCAAAAACTGCCAAGGGCTTGGAAAATTTAGAGCTCAATGTAGTATATAAGCAAACGTTTGAAATCTGTGTTGTGCATGAATTTTGGCTGAACCTGCTTTAATGAACTCTCATTTATGGTTGTATCTCCCTTGTTTTGTCCTTGGTGCAGAACCAGATGTCCCCGGGATGCTTGATTTATTAACGCAGCAGGTCAATCAGACAGTCCACCGCCGTCGACGCCACCGTAGAGATGCTGGAGAAGATGACTACAACATTGAAATCCTGCTGGGAGTTGACGACTCAGTGGTTCGGTTTCATGGCAAGGAGCATGTGCAGAATTATCTTCTGACTTTGATGAACATTGTAAGTCTCTTCAAAGTTTTTTTTTTAAATGTGTGTAATTTTTGGACAGAAAATACATGAACAGTAGATAACAAAGGATGTTTCCTTAAAACAAAATTTAGTACCAGCTTGGTAAGTGGGAATTTTTTTGACAGTTTGAATCATAATAAAGGTTGCCTGGGCCACCTGACAGGTAAGGAATAACACCCAATGAGCTGTCAGCATTCTGGGATTTGCAGACAGTGCCTGGGAGAAAACCCTTGTACGTGCAGAGCCAATTATCCAGTTCCTTCCTCCTTTATTTTTCCTTCCAGAAGTAAGTGCATGGTGACAATGCTTGGCACCTACCATCAGTCTATGAGGCCATAAAATAAAAGGCTTAATTACACTGTGATTCTCTGATGTGCCTCTATTTAAGCTGCCTCTGGTCATTCACAAAGCAGCTATTTGCGCTATATTCACATTTTTCATTAGCAATCATGTTATTCAAAGTTCCTCTTAATGCAACAGTGCATAGATCATTTCAGCTTCAACATTCTTCTGAAGTGACAATTGTTCCAGCAGATTTTTAAAGCGCAATTTCATGCAGGAACAATTTGGTGTTCAAACAAAGCTGACAAATGTTGGGACGTTGGTGAACCACGATGAGAGCCATAATCCACAAATGGAGAAAACATAGAACAATGGTGAGCCTTCCCAGGATCTACAAAACTGCTGCCCTCACTTGGCTCAGTTAGGGTCATCTTTAATTATTCAGCTGAGCAAAAATTTATTTTCATGGGAGAGTTGCCAAAAAATATCTTTATGATACTTTAAGACTTTTAGGGGAAAGGTCTTTGGGCTGATGAGACAAAAGTGAAACTTTTAAAAAGGTGTTAGGGTGGGAGGGTCCTGCTGGATTATTTGCCATAATTAATGGAACCATGAATTCTGCTGAATGCCAGAACATCGTAGTGTTATATCAAGCCAGTGTCTGTGTTTTGAGTTTGTGTTTTTGTTCATTTCTCCTGGTCTGGTCCTTAGTTTACACTTAGGTCTGTGTTTTTGACTTTTTAATTGGTTTCACTCCCTCTGTCTCTGTCTCTCTGCAGTCTGACCCACACCTTTTCCTAGTTCCCCTGATTACCAGGTCCCTCTGTTCATTGGTTCTCCCTGCATTTCCTGTTTGTTTTTAAGTTCCTAAGTTGCCTTTGTTCCCCGATGTGTCCTGGTCGTACTTATCTTTGTTCCTGGTCATACCTGGTCGTGTATTCGAGCCACGTCTGCTGTCCATGTCCTGGGTCGTGGCCCGGTTATATGTTCCCTGCCTGTTCCAGGAGTGGGAGATAAATAAACCTTCTACTTACCTACATGCGTCTGACTCCGGCATTTACTTCTCTGCACTTTGGTTCAACCACAAACCCGTTTCATGACACGTAGAGGAGAATGTCCTTCCAGGAATTCATGACCTTAAGCTCTGGTGCACTTGGATTACACAGCAGGACAATGATCCAGAGCTCACCAGCAAGCCCAAATCCGCGTCCCAAAAAAAACAAAATGAAGGTTTTGCTGTGGCCTAGTCAATGTATGGACTTTAAATCATCCTGAAATGCTGCAGAATGACTTCATACATGGCTTTGATGCAAAAAAAACAAAACCCTCCTATGTGGCCATAAGTGGCATGCTATGAAGGGTGTCATGACCGGTTAGTAAGCTGAGGGTGTGATTCACATAGGGCCAGGTAGATTTGGGTTGTTTTCTTTACCTTAGTAAACAAAATCATGTTTTCAAAGCTGAATTTTGTATTTACTCAGGTTATCTTTAATGTTGAAATTAGTTCGATGATCTGAAATATCCGGGTGTAACAAAAGACCAATCAAACCTTTCTTATGAAACCTAAAGAAAGTTTTTGATAAAACATTAAAGTCTGTTTATGCTAGCTGGAACTAGAAATAACTTGAAAATTGAGTGAGTTTCGCGTTGTTTAGTTGTATCCAATCTAAACAAATTTGACGTTATTAAAGCAGTTGAATCTCTAACAGGCTCCAGTCCCGAGTGTACCTGGCACTGGGTCACTTTCAGACACTCAGTGACTTTAGACATCAATTCACTTTGAGCAGCATCACTGTCAAACAGAGCATCTGACACGACAACACGTCAGCTCTCTTAATGTTTCCTGAACTCTTCAATCTTCTCGTGAGTTCAGCACCTCCTTGTATTCGCTAAGCTTGCTCATTTAGAGTTTGTGCTTCATAACTTTAGAGAAAATTATATATTCATATGATACCTTCATGTCATCATGGAACCAAGGTTTTATTGAAATCCTCAGTAGAACTTATCTATATTTATTAAATTTATTGTTAATTTTAGGTCATATTACTTTTTCTCAGGGGTAATTGGAATTGATTCATACCAGTGTTAGAAGTTTGTTAATAACAAAGGACATTATTCCGTGACTAGTTTCATTAAATTCAATAACGCTGTGCAGTATCCTTGATTAATTTCTCACAAAACAAAGAAATAAATTTGTTCCTGAGGAACAGAAGCAGAATTGTTTGAATACTATATTTTTGCCAAATGTCATTTTTTATGTAATCTTTTATACTTTAATAATACCAACATAATTGAAAACATTTTTCCCCAACTGTGATTTTCTTTTTTACAGCGAAAATTGTTTTATTTCTTGCTTAGTGGCTTTCTTGTTGAATGATAGTTGAGTCGTTTAAATTTTGACACCCAGAAGTAAAAGAAAATGCTTTTCAGTGTTTTCCATGGCCAACTTTTATTTTAGTACATTAATTTGTACATTAACTCCTGCCATATGTCGATGTGCCCCTGGGCAAGGCACTTAACCTCAAGTTGCCTACCGATCTGCGTACCGGTGTATGAATGTGTGAGTGTTAGTGAGTGCGATTGGGTGAATGTGGCTCTAGTGTAAAGCGCTTTGAGTGGTCTATATGACTGGAAAAGCGCTATATAAGTTCAGTCCATTTACCATTTACCATGTTAGGAAATGTGCTTTGTCCATGAAATCATGTATCACAATAATTTACACCTCTGCTATGGGTTTGGTGCACAGTTTCTGTTCTGACATATATATATATATATATATATATGTATATGTATTGCCATCCTCTCCATAAGCTTCATGAGGTGGTCACCTGAAATGGTTTTCCAAAGAGTCTTGAAAGAACTTCCCAGAAGTTCATCAAGAGACGGCCAAAGGTTGATATTTCAGTCATTACAGCAAAGGGTGGCTACTTTAAAGGTTATAAAAAATAACATATTTAAAGTTATTTTACAATTTTTGTTTTGCTACATAATTGCATATGTGTTCATTCACTGATTTCATGCTTTCATCGAGAATCTACATACAATATAGTCAATAGTCAGTCAGTCAATCAGTCATTTTCTACCGCTTCTTCCATAGTGGGTCGTGGGGGAGCTGGTGCCTATCTCCAGCAGTCTATGGGCGGGAGGCGGGGTACACCCTGGACAGGTCACCAGTCCATCGCAGGGCAACACAGAGACATAAAGGACAAACAACCATGCACACACTCATTCACACCTTAGGGCAAATTAGAGAGACCAATTAACCTAACAGTCATGTTGTTATATATATATATAAGTGTGTGTGTATATATTTCTATATCTATCTATCTATCTATCTATCTATAATATATATATATATATGTATATATATATATATATATATATATATATAATATATATATATATATATATATATATATATACAGGGGTTGGACAATGAAACTGAAACACCTGTCATTTTAGTGTGGGAAGTTTCACGGCTAAATTGGACCAGCCTGGTAGCCAGTCTTCATTGATTGCACATTGCACCAGTAAGACCAGAGTGTGAAGGTTCGATTAGCAGGGTAAGAGCACAGTTTTGCTCAAAATATTGAAATGCACACAACATTATGGGTGACATACCAGAGCTCAAAAGAGGACCAATTGTTGGTACATGTCTTGCTGGCGCATCTGTGACCAAGACAGCAAGTCTTTGTGATGTATCAAGAGCCACGGTATCCAGGGTAATGTCAGCATACCACCAAGAAGGACGAACCACATCCAACAGGATTAACTGTGGACGCAAGAGGAAGCTGTCTGAAAGGGATGTTCGGGTGCTAACCCGAATTGTATCCAAAAAACATAAAACCACGATTGCCCAAATCACGGCAGAATTAAATGTGCACCTCAACTCTCCTGTTTCCACCAGAACTGTCCGTCGGGAGCTCCACAGGGTCAATATACACGGCCGGGCTGCTATAGCCAAACCTTTGGTCACTCATGCCAATGCCAAACGTTGGTTTCAATGGTGCAAGGAGTGCAAATCTTGGGCTGTGGACAATGTGAAACATGTATTCATTCTCTGATGAGTCCACCTGTACTGTTTTCCCCACATCCGGGAGAGTTATGGTGTGGAGAAGCCCCAAAGAAGCGTACCAAGATTGGTTTGATGAACATGAAAGTGAAGTTGAACATCTCCCATGGCCTGCACAGTCACCAGATCTAAATATTATTGAGCCACTTTGGGGTGTTTTGGAGGAGCGAGTCAGGAAACGTTTTCCTCCACTAGTATTATTTAGTGACATGGCCACTATCCTGCAAGAAGAATGGCTTAAAATCCCTCTGACCACTTTGGAGGACTTGTGTATGTGTACAACCAGGTGTTTCAGTTTCATTGTCCAAACCCTGTATATATATATATATATATATGGCAAACCATTTTAAACCAACATATGTAATCTTAAACTTAAAGAGAAATCCAGATGAGTTTTCAGTGTTAATAACGACCCATTTTCTGAGTGTCTTCCGCTCTGTGCTTCAAGCTTATATTGACTGAAAGTGAGATAATTGGCTGTCCAAACACAAAGAAAGCTTCAATTGTATTCCTAACAGCCACAGTTCAGATCTCTGAGCCTGTGTCATGGACACGACTCCATCCCAGCAGGGTAATTTCCCCAAGATGCCTTTCATGGTAATTTGACAATCGATTGAGCTGGTCCCAGGGGGCTGGTTGAAGATGCAACATTAGCTCATCAAGGTGTCACAAATGCCTCAGGAATACCTCACCAATGCTGGAAGAAATTGACTATATGCTGCGATTTCTCAAATGCACGGTGTAGTGTGATTTTTAATGAGACATGCCTGTTCAGATGGAGGGTTAGGATAAAAACTTTGAACCAGTGGTCTTGATACTTTCTGCAGGAGTCACTGGTCCATAAGCTTCTTCTATTTCTCAGCAATAAGTTAGCAGGAGTTGAAACCCTCCCCAAGTGCACAGTGATGGACTGGAGACTGAAGCCATGTTTTTAGACACAATAATTTGAATAGAAACATCAGAAGTGCTTCAGAAGCAGACTGAAAACGTCAAAGAAACAAATCTAACAGCTCTGACTTCTAAAGGTCTTCTGTGCATCATCTGGAGGTGTGTAACCAAGCTGTGAACTGGACGACTGTAGCAGGGGAGTTATGGGTGGTGTTTTCCAACAGAGGTCCCTGCTAGCTTTTGTCAGCAGACAGCTTTCTGTCTGGCTTGTAAACACTGATTACTGGGATTGACCGGGACATCCAAGTTCAGCCAGCCATGTCTCTTCTACTGGATCTGTTTGTATCTCAGTGTTTCCCTTATTCTGTCTCCCTCTCTGATCCTCACTCTGCAGGCGCAGCTTTCCTGCTTTCTACCCTTTACCTTCTTCCTTCCAGCTCTGTCTCTCCACTCATTCTCTCTGTCCTAAATTGTATATTTATGTGTATATTTATAGCTGTTCTATCTGAAGAACTATTCTCCTCCCTTTTAAGCTTTGGCATTCATTTCTATCCACTCTCTTCCTTAATGCTGCTTCTTTTCCACAATATACTCCTTTTACCCCGCTTATCACACTATATGTTTTTCTTTTATCCTTTTCTGCTTTCATCACCCTTGTTTTCCTCCTGTCATGCATTTTTCTTCCCATCCATCATTTGGTTCCGTGTCATTCCCCATCATCATTCTGGTTTTCTCTTCTCTTTAATTTTTCTTGCTAATTAAGATAGATCTCTTCTTCCTCACATATGCCTTTTCCTTGAGAGTATCACAGATGATGGGAGCATTTAATTAGCCTGTATGTTTATATAGGCATCTCGAGCTTGTGTGTTTGTTAGCAGTTTGGAAACACATTGCCTGAATTTATTTGTTGTTGCAAACAATTTCCCAGTCTGCAGCAGCAAATGAGGTGAGCCTTTAGTTTCTCATCCATTGTCATAGATGAGGTTCTGTAATCCGTGTATGGTTCGTTCTTTGGTTTTCCTGTTTCAAAACAAAATGAGAAAAAAACAAATAAAGCGTTTTTGTTTTAAAATAAATTAGAAAATGGTTTTTATGGTTAAAAGAAGGATATGTTTTATATTTTGTTATTTCACCATTTGCAAAATTCTGTTCCCCTGAAATAATCTGTTCCCCACAACACCAGTGTTACTCAATGGGCGACCTACATGTATTTATAGTGTTTCCACAGAGTTCTTTATGTTTAAGTATGATTCCTGTGAGGTTAGGTTAGTGGATATGAGACTGGTGAATCAGATTGTGTGAGGCAAGCACACAGCCCATGTGAAGCAACAGAGCCTCCTGCAGTCACCATACACAGATAGAAGGGGGACTGATTATTTCAGGGGAACATAATTTCGCACATGTTCTGTAATCAGTGCAGGGTTTGAGTACAGCCATTGCCAGTATCATATTACTGGTTTATTTCTGCACTTTTCCAGCCAGAGCGCTTCTTCTTTATTGACATCCGTCATTTCCGGTATTCTGACTATCTGTGCTACCCGACAATCTGTCCTACCTTGTGGCAATGAGCATACCAATGATACGTCATAGGTCGCTTACCTGAAAGCCCTCTTATTGAGACGTCCTACCTGGGGAAGTTTCATTTCTTCGAAGGTTACGGTAAGTCTTATTTAACTTATTTATGTTGTATTTTCCTTGTGCTTTTGTATTACTACTACTTTTAAGTTAACATGACAGTAAGCCTGTAGCAGCATATTTGTAAATGACTATAGTTATGACGTCTGTCATTATTATGACATAAACCACAAATTGCTCCAATTGTTTAGCGTCAACCACACGAATCACAACAAACACGGTCTATTTTGCGCTTATTATAATACATTACTATATGTTTGAGTATTGATAATTCTGTATCTGTCACTTTATCATGCAGTGTGACCTGTGTGGTCAGTGGGCACATTTTGACCGTGCCAGATATAATAAAGAGTGTCACACAACTTATTTATGCAGGAAGTGTTTGCAAGAATAACCTTTATTTGTAGATGTTTATTTCATTTTTTTGAAATAAAAGCTCATCTGATACTGTATCATTCTTCATTCTTCTGCAAAAATATTGCCTCAACTTGTGCTACCTCTGTACTTTGTAAAGGTAGGATATTCTGATGAAGGGTTTTAGTGCATCAACATGTGATAACTTTATATATTAAACAGGTTGGATATTCTAGTGGTTTTAGAAAAGTTTTCGTCATTCAGATAATTTGTTCCAGTGCTATGCATAACTACTGAACTGCCACTTCAATCCCGTCGCTTGAAGAATGCTTTCCTATGATTATATTTAACATCAACACTAACCGTTAAGGTTCCCGGCATATAAACAGGGCGGAAGCAGTTTTCAAAGGATAGCACTGACAGATAGACATAGCCATGTGGACGCACTACGATAGGAAAATCTGACAAAGTTAATTAAAACAACAAAACCAAATACTGTGGATTTTTAATTAGCATGATATTACATTTTTACATTTAGGTTTTTAAAATGGAAAAACAAAACAAACAACACAGTTTTTTTTTCTTTTTGCCATTTTGATTTGAAATGGGAAAACCACAGAACGAACCATACACACATTCTCTGTGAGAGTTCCTCTAACTTGTCTTCAAAAAAATCATCAATTGAAATGTCCAGAGTCCTTCTCTGTGTTTTATTTCTATTCTGCTAGACTTGTAGCTGTTTATGTCCATCGTTTTGTCTCTATGAACCAGTCTCTTCATCAAGCATGTCTACCCATCACATTGAGCTCCACACTTATGTGTGATGCTCCATTAACCCATACTTACCCAGACTCATTTCTCCTTACAGAAATCCTAAGATACAGGTGGATCTCAATAACTGAGAATTTTATTGAAAAGTAAATTTATTTCACAAATTTTAATGAAAAAGTAAAATTAATATATTATAAAGATTTATTTAATAAAGAGATATATTTCAGATATTTATTTCTGTTAATTTTGATGATTATAGCTTACAGTTAACAAAAACTCAAAACTTGGTTTCTCAGAAAATCTTAAAGTTACATTAGACCACTAAAAATATGTTAATACAGAAAGTTATGTTATGGCTTACAAGATCATGGGAGAATTTTCCGACTTCACACAGCTGAAGCTGTCTTATTCACAGAATGCTGCATCCAAACATATCAATAGCAAAGTTGAGTGAAAGGAAAAAGTGTGGGAGAATAAAGTGCACAGGCAACAGGGATAACAACAACCTTGAAAAAATTGTGAAGCAAAGCTCATTCAAGTCGTGCACTGTGTCTGGAGTTAGAAGAGTCTTACCTGGGCTAAAGAGAAAAGGGATTGGACTTTTGCTCAGTGGTACAAAGTCCTCTTTAGATTAAAGAACATTTTGGATTTAATCAAGGTCCCAGATCATGGAGAAGAGTGAAGAGGCACAGAATCCAAACTGTTTAAGGTCCAGTGTGAAGTTTCAACAGTCAGGGATGATATGGGGAGTCATGTTAGCCCCAGAGTCCTCAAGGCCTGTGCAGAGCAGCTCTGTGGGATTCTGCAGCACCTCTTCAACCTTAGCCTGACCCAGGAGAAGGTTCCAGTGTTGTGGAAGACATCCTTCTTGTTACAGTACCAGTGAAAACTCACCCATCAGTCCTTAATGAGTATAGACCTGTTGCCTTGACATCCCACATCATCCATGTCCTAGCTCCTGCTCCTGTTGTGGAGAGTGTGATCTCTTCTGCATTCATCTGCTGGGTAGCAGCATCAGAGCCAGGGACTTAAAAAAGCTCAACAAGCTAATAAAGAAGGCTGGCTCTGTTCTGGGGACTCCTCTGGAACCTCTGGAGATCATTGTGCAAAGAAGGATGCTTCATAAAATAACATTATGGAGAACCCTGAGCATCCTCTTCATGAGACTGTCCTACAACAGAGTCTTCAGTCAGAGGCTTCTTCAGATGTGCTGTAAGACAGACCGCTAGAGGAGATCCTTCCTGCCCACAGCCATCAGCATCTACAACAGCTTGTTGAAGAAACCTGCATAATATGAGCTACAACAACATTTAATTTCCCTTTGGGATGAATAAAGTATTTTTGAATCGAACTGAATTGAATTATCTGCTGGTGTTGGTCCTCAATTCAAGTTCAAAGTTTGCTCAGCCGTCTAGCAAGAAACTTTAGAGCACCTTATGTTTCCTTCTGCTGACGAGCCTTTTGGAGATGCTGAATTCATTTTCCAGCAGGTCTTGTAACCTGTCTATACTGCCAAAATTACCAGTACCTGTTTTAATGACCACAGTGTTATTGTGTTGGATTGGCCAGCAAACTTGTCTGACCTAAACCCCTCAGAGAATCTAAGTCAAGATAGATTTTCTGGTAGATGAGAAACACCAGACCCAGGAGTGTGGATGAGACAAGTTGTCTGTGCATCACAGGGCTCTGTGTGGAAAGATTAGATATAATATGAGGTTTGCTTTTGAATTAATCTACTGATATCAGTTATCTTTTCAATTATTTTCTAATCGACTACAGTGCATCTGTAGATAAGTTCCTCTTTTTAATGGTAAAATCTGTTAAGTTGTAGATTGAACTTTTCACAATGAAGAGTAGGGGCTAAAAATATGACAAAATTCTATATAAACGTGTTTTTATTTTTTTATATTATGTTGACCAGTATGTCAAATGGGAATTTATTTGACTATTTTGCAGTTAAAAGTTTAATTGCTGTAAAAAGCATTTGCCTCCTTCCAGATTTCTCCTTTATTTACATTTTTTACACTTAACATTAAACCATTTCATATAAAGAACATGTTACCAATAGTTAAACATGGTGGAAAGGACAGAATCAGGAATTCTTCCTTCTAGCAGAAAATCCACAAGGAGAATGTCCAACCATCAGTTTGTTACATTAGGCTCAAGAGCACTTAGGTTATGCAGCAGTACAATGGTCTCAATTTACTATTGTTTTCAGTACCATTATTATTTGAAGCATGAAGTATTAATATTACTTCTATTACCATTTTTGTTTTATTTGTGGTTGATGTTTCCCTTATTTAACTTGCATTCCTTGTTCTTTATAGTTGTTGTACCATGTCCATTCAGTTGCCTTAACTAGTTATGTTGTGCCATTTAACAAAGTCAACTGTGCAACAAGGGTTGTTGAGTAAATCTGCCTTTGACACTGCAAGGCAAGCAGACCCATCACACTATTTGCTTAAGCTCCAAAGACACACACAAAAAAAAAACTAAACAAAAAACCTCACATGACTGCAGCAGGAGGTTGAATACGTCTCATTTACAAAGCCAAGGTGGGTGTTGTAAATAGGAACTAGTTCTCTGTCGTCTTACTCTGTTAAACTTTGTAGTCTAGGATAAAATTGAGGAAAAACCTAAACGAAAGATTTTTCAGAGCATTGATGTTTGTTACATGTGTGCCAGTGTGGGTTTTTATGCATGTTCGACTGAGCTCAATATTAGTGCTAAATAACCCACAAAGACATCAGATTGTGTGATTTATAATTATTTAAAAGTCATTTTTAGTTACATGCCTGTGTTGGTTCTTTTGTCCTCTCTGTTGACCTCTTTGGCTGTCAGAGTGAAGAGAACTATTTTTGCCTAGAATGTCTTGCTTCATTTCTATTTCAGTAAACTTGTCCTTCTTTTGGTTTACCAACGATTTTTCAAATGGTTAAAGTGAAGCTGCTTCAGTCTTTGTTGTTGAGATAAAAAGGCACACAAATGATTTTTCTGTGCCATCAGTTCTCTCACTCAGACAGTCAAGAGATCGATAAGAGCTTCATATTTGCCTCACATCTTTCATGAAAGTGTCGGAGGGGAAAGTTATTACATATTGCCTCAGTCTCCATGACAGGCTTCAAAGAAAATGTTGTGTCCAGCAAAGAACCGTTATCTCTCCAAACAACAGCTCCATGCAAAAGTGCTCTCTGAACAGACATCTGCAGCACTAAAAAGCTCTCAGTCAGGAAGTAAAACTCTGTTTGGCATTTTGTATAGAGGTTGGTGGAAAAACTTTGTTTAATTAGGCTTCATTTTCTGAATAATGAATGGCCCTTGTCTGTTGTAATTAGGTAGTGCATTATGTCTGTTTAACTGATTGATAATCTGATTCAATAAACACTGTCACGCATTTAAGCTAAACTAAGGAAAACTAGAGATTGTGTATAGTGTGAGACCACATTGCCAGAAGAATTGGCTAACATAACTTTACAAACACATGGACTTTAATGAGTTCCCATTCTTAATACAAAGTCTTTAACATGATCTTGACTCACCCTTGTAGAAACCCTCTTAGGAAGACTGTCTACAAGTTTTAGATATGTGTTTATGTGTATTCCAGGACAGCATTTCTGAGGCACACACATATGGAGTACACTCTATAGACGTCTGGACATCCATATGGGGTTTTTGCAAATCACATTACAAAAATATGGTCATTAATTTGCTGCACAATCAGCCTCTATTTATCTAATTTTAGACTCCCGAACAGATTTTAGACCCCTGTTTGTTGTGATTTTTCTCCCTTTTCAGAGAGGAGGATTAGTGACATCCACTGTCCATGTTGCTCACAGACTGTATTCCATTTTGTCAGGATGGAATGAGGTTAGCACTCAGAAAATCTGATATGTTCTTCCCCTCTGAACTATTTTTAATGTATCTACCTATGTCTCCCACGAGCTACTGGAGCAGAGAACATTTTCTAAAATGAAGGGAGAGGAAATAGGAGTCAACTAGGAGAAGAAAGTTGGAATTCATTCATAGATTTAACAAATACTGGAAAGGACCCCCAACATGGGCTGCACGGTGGCGCAGTTGGTAGCACTGTTGCCTTGCAGCAAGAAGGTCCTGGTTCGATTCCCGGCCGGGGGTCTTTCTGCATGGAGTTTGCATGTTCTCCCCGTGCATGCGTGGGTTCTCACCGGGTACTCCGGCTTCCTCCCACAGTCCAAAGACATGCCTGTTAGGTTAATTGGTCTCTAAATTGCCCTTAGGTGTATGTATGGTTGTTTGTGTGTTGCCCTGTGATGGACTGGCGACCTGTCCAGGGTGTACCCCGCCTCTTGCCCATAGACTGCTGGAGATAGGCACCAGCTCCCCCGCGACCCACTATGGAATAAGCGGTAGAAAATGACTGACTGACTGACCCCCAACATAAGACTACGTGGATACACAAAACTTAAGTGTTTTTTCCAGGCAGTGAACACACCATAACAAAACAACCAGGCAAACTGGTTGTTTTGTTTGCCTGGTTGTTTTGTTATGGTGAAGACACACTGAAGACAGCATGTCTTCAGTGTGAGCGTTTCAAAAAGAAGACATTTTTTATTATCTGTACCTCTGTTGTCCCTCTGTTGCATGTCTTTCCTTGCATGTTGACATATTTTAAAACGTGGGTCTAAACATGAGGAAATAAAACACATTTCATGGAACAAGGAATCCTTTTAAATCTTTGACTTTTGTGTGTTACATTGAATGCACTCCTGCTTTGTATAGTGCATGTGTATTGGTATAAAGGATGTGTAATTCACAGTGTTCTGCTCCGTCTAGACGCGGTACACTACTGTTGCTATGATAACACTGTGTCATTTCATGAATTTCTTTTTCCATATTTAAGGATCAACTGATCATTCAAGGAGTAAAGTTCAATGCTATATGAGTGCCTAATGGGCCAATAAATAGTAAAATCTGCCTGAGAGTAGGTGCACTGCAGGGGAGGGTCAGTCAATCACCGGAAGCCTGTTTGAGCATTCAAAATATGGAAGTAAGTGAATCTCCATCAGTGAAGACAAAGCATCTGCATTACATTGCATGAGAGTTATGTTATCAGATCATTGCTGAGATATTTTAGCAGTGTCTCAAAATTGTGTCTCTTATGATGTTGAATTTTTAAGCTGATATAAGGAATTAAAAAATATTTTTAGTGGAAGCGCACAAAAGGTGTAGGAGGCTGCTAATGAGGAAACGGGGATTTTTAAATAAAGTATTTTCATACAGGCTGCCCATTTGCCCAAGGGCACCTGAACATAATTATTTAGCAAAACTGATATTTCTTGCTGTGTTTCCACTTTTTATCCAAGTTTAGATCTTTGGTAAGAACAACTAACTTTTTTCATTAAACTTGAAAAAGAAAGCAAAGAAATGTAAATTATGTGAAAAAAACATGACTTACAATACCTTTGACTACTGCTAGCTCTGCTTTACCCAAGTCAACAATCTTTTTCCTCCAAATTTTGATGTTATTGAGGTGAAAATTACTGCCACCTACTGTTACAGCATGACCCGTGTGGATTTTTTATTTCAAGCAGATACAAAGTATAATAAATATATACACTTGTAAGGAAATAAAATAAAAGATACAAAGAACAATATGTGTAAATACAGGAACATCTTAAAAAATTATATCTTGAAAAAGTGAAATTGTTTTTCTCACTCATTTCAGAATATCTCATATACTATATAGATTCATTACACATATAGTAATAATAATAATAATAATAATAATGGTAGTAGTAGATATTTTGAGATTTTTGATGATTATGACTTTCAGATAATGAAAACCCAAAATCAGAGTCTCAGAAAATGTTTATATTACAAAAGAGCAATAAAAAAAATGTCAGGCTGCACTCAATACTTGGTTGGGCCTCTTTTTGCATGATTTGCTGCATCAATGCAGTGTGGCATGGAGATGGTCAGCCTGTGGCTCTGCTGAGGTGTAATAGGAACCCAGGTTGCTTTGATAGCACCCTCAGACGATCTACATTGTTGGATCTAGTCTCTCTCATCTTTCACTTTGATAACATGGGTCTCTATAGAGTTCAGGTCAGGCCAGTTTGTTGGCCAATCAACAACAGTAAAACCATGGTCACTGAACCAGCTTTTGGTACCTTTGGCAGTATGGGCTGGTACCAATTCCTGCTGGAAAATAAAATCAGCATCTCCATAAAGCTTGCCAGTAGAAGGAAGCATGAAGTGCTCTAAAATGTCCTGGTAGAAGCATGTATTGACTGTTGACATCAGAAAACCCAGTGGACTAACACCAGCAAATGACATGGCACCCCAGATCATCACTAACTGTGGAAATGTCACACTGGACTTCAAGCAACATGTACTTTTCAACTCTTCCTCCAGACTCTGGGACTTTGATTTCCAAATAAAATGCAAACTTTACTTTCATCTGAAAACATGGATTTGGACTATTGAGCAATAGTCCAGTTCTTATTCCCCTTACCCCAGGTAAGACGCTTCTGATGTTGTCTCTGGTTCAGGAGTGACTTGACACAAGGAATGTGACCTTGGTAGCCAATGTGTAGGATTCCTCTGTGCGTATTAACTCTTGATGTGCTGACCCCAGCGTCAGTCCAAGCTTCCAATTAATGGATTTTGCTCGACAATCCTCTCAAGGCTGCAGTTATCCCTGTAGCTGGTGCAACTTTTCCTACGACAATTTTTCTTTCCACTAAAATTTCTATCAACTTGCTTGGACACAACACTCTTTGAACAACTAGCTTCTTTGACGATGACATTTTGTGGGGTGTCAGTGACTACAGGACCTCTGTCAAGTCAGCAGTGTGACCTTTTTACATTTATACATTACAAATGCTTTTTTGAATTGATTTTATGTAATTTTATAATTTTCTGAAACACTAAATTTGGCTTTTCATTATCTGTAAGCCATAATTATTAAGGCTTGAAATATATCACTGAATGAGTAATGAATCAATATATGGGTTTCACTTTCTGAAATAAGTGGCAACACGTATTGAACCTTTTCATGATGTTTACATTTTTTAGATGTCCCAGTATGTGTATGTACAATAATTTTTTTTTAAAGGCAGCTCACTGCTCACAGAGCACTACCTGATGCTTAGGAGTTGCTCTCAGGTAAAAGTAAAAAATCTGCAAAGTACAGTACAAAACACGCAGAGTACGAGCAAACGGACCGAGGCGGCCATCCATGGGGACATCTTAAACATGAAAAGACTTAATTAAAAATGTATTTCCCTCAGACACACACACACACACACATTCATATTACATTATACTGCATAGTTACAGTTAATTGGATGAATAGTTGTCTTACACATCAAATCAGTCCATCAAAAAGACAGCTGCAATTTATTTTAAATGCAGATATTTTTAGAAAAAAATACAAGAAAAACAATAAAATGTGCAAAAGTTAGGATTTGGTTTATGAAGATAAAATCCTTCAGATTATTTTATGGAGATATGTGTACACATAAAACCGGTTAAAGCATTTCTCCTTCTATAAGATAGAATACAGCTCTTCAACTTTTATTTCTGCACTCCTTAGAACACAATAAAAACACTATAATGTTTTTTTTTTTCCTCTCAAAGATTTATTCCAAGTGAATAACAGCTGTGGCTGACGTAATATTCAAGAGAAAAAATGTTTCCGTTAGATGTGGTAAACTTTTAAATAATTCATTTCTGAAGAGGAAAAATTGGTGAACTGTTTTGCAAGGCTGTGACAGCATGAGACATTTAATCAAACAGTAATAGGGGTTTATTTAAATATTTTTACATGTAATTTTGTACGTATATTTTTTGTTGAATTTAGGAAAAATCCACAATAAATTTAAACTTAAAAAATGATTCAAATTGTCTGTTGTATTATAATTCCATTGTAAAATAAATAAATAAAGGTCCAAATTATTATCATTAGGCACCAGCTCCCCCGCAACCCACTATGGAATAAGCGGTAGAAAATGACTGACTGACTGACTGACTGATTATTATCACATTCATTCTAACAATGACTGCATGGAAACATTTGACTTACTGACACAGTGATAATCATTCAGACATCAAAAAAGTCTTATTTCACTCCTTTTTTCAATTTTAGATAACTTTAAATTCAGGTTGAACTGGTCATGTGGTTCCTAAGCTGGGAAGCCAGTTTTTGAATTGTGTAGTTGCAATGATATTTAGAATCCACACATGACAAGACCTAATTACTATTCAAGCAGTTAAAGCAGGATGTCAAACTCCAGTCCTCGAGGGCCGATGTCCTGCAGCTTTTAGACGTGTCCCTGGTCTAACACACCTGAATCAATTGGCTGAATTTTTTTGCGATCCTTGGGTGTTTGTGTTTTGATCACTTCTGAGTTCTTTATTATTGTTTGTAAGGTCTTGTTGAATTCAGCTTGCTTCTGTGTTTATTATTGCCAAAAAGGTGTTGCCATATTAGTTCATTACTTTGTGATTAGTTTTTTAGTTTATTCTTGTGTTATGTTCTTTGTGTATTTTGAATTTATTTCTCTCAGCTTGGTGTTTGTCTTTTCCCCATGGTTTTAAGTTTCTCGATAAATCCCTTTTCTTGTCCTGAAAGAGGCCTGAGGAAAATTCAAGAGAAAACACAAAACACAAACAGATTGTGTTTGTTTTTTCAAATCATCCCCCCTTGAGATGATCAAATTGGTCAGACTGAATGGTTTTTCCTTGGTTTTTATTCCTTCAAATTCCCTCCACCTTTTTAGTTTTGTGACTTTAGTATTTGTGGTACTTAATGACTTCATATTTGTCATTTGAAAGTCACTTCAACCTGCAGCAGGACACCAAATGAACATTAATAAAGGGGAAAATACTCCAAAGTGACACAAATAGGTCATTAAAGCTCATAATATGTGATTCTCTGTGTGTTCTCTCAAGGATTGATGTCAGCTTTAATGATGGTAGAGTTTGTTGTATTGATTAGACCTTCAGCAATACTCAGCTTTCCTCTATTGAGACACTTTGCAGATAGTTTGAGTTGTGTGTTAGTGTACTTAACCGCATTAAAAACAGAGAGTGACGACATCTGGTACACTGAGAGGGAATTAACGCTGCTATAGCTCTGAGGAAGTGCTTAAGAAATTGCAGCAGGGCGAGCTGATTATGTATGTGATAATTAGTGGTATCTTATAGATCTGCCTGAAGGAGCAGCTGACAGTGGAGCAGAACTGCTTTGCAAGCAGAGTTCAGAGTTTAATCTGTCTTCCCCTTCCCATTTCTGGAGTCATGTTCAGGAAAATTGTTTCATCAAAAATATCTCAGGTTTTAAGGGCAAAAATCTGCTGGACACTGTAATTTGGTGTATGGATTAGCTGTTCTTCGGTGCTGCAGCACTCCAGTCGATAAGGCACAAAAACTGCTCTGAGGACAGTGAGATGGATGAGTTTCTTGAGAAATGATTGGCCCAGAGAAAATTAAACCCCCTGTGACGGTGCATCCCTGGGATGTAGAGATCAGTCCTAGATGTTGATTCGGTGACTGACTCAATCGCTGCTCAACATACAGTAAATCACTTTTTTGCAGAGCATGGCTGAATGGTACGACAGACAACCAAACATGCTCTTAAGGCACTCTTTTAACAAATGTCTCATTTCAGTATTTACAGTCGTTATGTAATTCACAATAACATATCTGCAACACTTAATATTAGAGAATGTTTTTCTTATTTGTATGCATTCTGGTTCTTTGCTTCATATTTGATGTTTTAACTATTCACACGTTATCTTGCAAAGCAAATGGTTTATTCTCTACACAAATGTACAAACACCAAGCTGAGCGCACAGAAGGAATGATCTGATTTGGAAGTAATTTGGTGTACATGCAGACCAACGACGGACGTGCCAATGATTGGATTAGCGAGAAGCTGGCGTGTCTAGAGAGGCACCAGAGAGCAGAAGTGGTGGCATGTGGGGCGTGCAGATGTCGCTGCGGTTCCACTCCAGCACACAATCCACTAAGAGAGGGTTCTCGTATTGAGGGCCAGCCATTACAGACCCCTGTGAGCTTCCAGTCCACAGGGGTCAGTAAACTTCTTGTTCACAGGGTTAATTAAGAGAATATTTTATCTATTTTATTTTATTCTGTTAATGCAGAAAGTTGTCTTGCATGCAAGCGCCCAAGTCCCAACGTACAACAGACAATCATCTATAAAAATCTGTAAAATACAGTTTAAATCAAAAACTTTGACTCCAGTATAAGACACAAGACATAAGGTGCAGCAGGTACAGTTCAGTAAACGTCACTTATTGAACATTAATGAGCAAATAGAATCATAAAGATCAAGGAACACAGCACAAGGTTAGGATGAAAGCTGTTGAGAAGTTTAAAGCAGGGTTAGGTTAAAAAACCAAATCCCAAACTTTGAACATCAACAGCTCTGCTAAATGCATCACCTGAAACTGGAAAGAGTATGGCACAACTGCAGCCCCACCAAGACATGGCATCCCACTTAGGCTTGCAAGACAGGAAGGAGAGCATAAATCACCTTTATGGAAGATAATCAAGAAGTAAGCCCATGTAAAATTTCTTCCCACTTTTCAAATTTGCATTACTTTGGGTTCATCGATCACTAAAGAACTCTATTAAAAAGCATTGAAGTTTGTGGTAGTTCAGTGTCAAATGCAAGAGAGGGTTTAGGTTGGTTTTAAATCAAAGTACTACAAAAACTGGAAAATTATAAAATATGTACAAAAGATGTACATCATGTCAGTGTCAACCTGGATAAGAGTCTCATAAAGGAAATTTATCCTATTTTAAAGAGTTCAAAGTAACATTAGATGTTAAATGTTCTCAGATACCAGGATGGTATCCGTGTCACCGTCTCATACAGTGCGTAATATTACAGTTTTCATTTAGAATCAAGTTCTCGAACTAAAAGCCTGTAAACTTTTCTTCTTTTACTTTTTGGCTTTCAGTCCCTTGCAGCAGTTTTATCATAATAAAACTAGCATGGGTGGAGCTAAACTTCAGCAGAGTTTTGGCGTCAACTGCCAAGACTGTTTCCAGATGTTGGCTGTGTTTTGAGGCATTGCTTGAAAGTTTGCAGGAACTCTTCTTTACACAACACCGTCCACATTTTTATTTTTTCCCAAAATCACTAGTGTTAGACTAGTTGCTGTTAATATCTTTGTACAAGCCCATTTTGCTAAAGGGACAGAACCTAGTACCTTCATTTCTATGCTCTTCATCTGTATGCCCCCACATTTGACAATGTGGGGGCATACAGAGAAGGGGATCTTCAATGTTCCACTTTTCACAATCTGTTTGTTTTTTGTGTTTTCTCTTGAATTTTCCTCAGGCCTCTTTCAGAATAAGAAAGGGATTTATCAAATGACGGCTGGTGTCATCATATGCTTGTTCACATAAACAACATTGAGGCACTCATTTAAATGATTACATTTTATTTTTTCTCATATAGCAACCATGAACAGAACCTTGATAATAGGTCACAATGATAGATTGTATTTATTGCTCCCAGGAGTTGCACTGGTCTTTGATTACAGTTAATCATGTAGCTCACATTTGAGGTAGAAGCTTAGACTTGACTGGACGGAGGATGAGAACTTGCCAGTGATGCAGATGCTGTTTGTGTAAATAACTGAAAGCTTTTATATGAAAGATTTAATAATCCCCCTCCTGCCTCTTCTTCCCAGGTGAACGAGATTTACCACGACGAGTCGCTGGGGGTTCATATCAACGTGGTGCTGGTGAGGATGATCATGCTGGGTTACGCCAAGGTGAGTTTAAAAATGTATCTGCTTATTAATTGTTATATTGCATTTAAAGTTTTTATCATTTGGTTAAAAAATCTTTAAATATTACATTAAATTTGTTCTTATATGACAATATAAGCAAAGGTCTAGACCTGATCCCACTTTAATAAGTTTGAATATTCTCTTTTTCTCTAAAGTCCTGAAATTAGCCAGAAAAATGCCAATTGGAGTCTTATTCACATGTTTTGTTAATGCTGGTATTTATTTTAAAATGAAACCAGTGGAGATAATTAAGCCTGCATATATCCAGTTTTAAATGTTCTTATGTTTCTCATAGAGTGTTATATGAAAATAACTATACAATGAGTGACATAGTCAACATAAATCATCATTCAGGGAAAGCAGATTCCGGTTTTTTGAGTAATAAAAATTAGCATTCTTTTCAGTTACTTAACATTCTTTTCATGATTCCAGCGGTCATCCATTTACACTGTACATTTAATATGTATTTATTTCATTATACTCTATCCTTGCATTAAAAACCTACCTGCTGCATTGAGGAATAAGGTGCAGCATGAGGTCCTGACAGCCAGGAGCACTGATTTCTGTAAATGGCCCTGTTATGTAGTTATATTTCCCTTTGAGAGCTTAACATATGAATATTCAAAAGAATCACACAGAGGGGTTTCATTAGCCTTGTCGAGGACAACTTTGGTAAGATTTTATTGAATTTGTAGTAAAACGAGAGTATGTACAGTGTATTAAAACTAAAAGAAGAGGCAACAAATAAAACACAAATAAATAAAAATCAAACCACAGATCTTAAAACTGTGGTACCAGTGCCGCTGATCATACTTGGGTTTTACTTAGTGATACTCAGATGAAAATATAGAATTAGCCATTTCCAAGGTTAGCTAATTAACTGACCTCCCAGTAAAAACTCCCAGAACTCCCAATAAAAACTGAAGTAGACCAAAGATAAGAAAGAAAAGGTCCTGGTTGGCTACAGATTTACCACCGAAGTCAGATTTGGGTAATAACCTCAATTGATTTTCTAGTCCCGAGTCAGAAAATCAGTGGCTTCTGTTCTTATTGCTATTGTTAGTAACAAGGTAATCCACTGTTACCAATGCAGGCTAATAACAATGCATTTATTTGCCTCATGTATTTACACCCTAAAGTAACATGTTAACTAATATTGTGTGTACAGTGTAATGTGTGTGAAAGAATTAATGAGATACAAACCATCAGGTGTCCAAAAAACTGTTTATGCTTAACCTGAATTTTGTGGTGAATTTTTTTCTTTTTTTTTTGTGAAAATTCAACCTGCAGATACACATTTTACCAAAAAAAGTAGAAGATACAGTATAAACCAGTATTTTTATAAAATATTTTTTTCCGGTCTTGCTGCTGTGGGCAATCATTAAAAACAAACCTGACCTGTTTTTCTCTCACTGTTTGACATCAAACCAAATTGAACTTTTTCTATTTTTGGTCAGTTAGGATTACCACCATTATTTAGTTTTGCTAAATGAGACTTTTTTTATGACTTTCCTCAAATGTTTGCATACAGGTTACATACATTTTCTTTTGTATGTGGTAAAATTGCCTTTAGCTGTAGGGCTTGGGTCAAACATTTTGGGTGTCCTTTCACAAATTTCAAACAAAAGATACATTCCTCCTGACATAACTGGTGTAAATGTGTGTATGATTCAGGTTTTTAGTCTACCTTGGTCACACACACCTTTTTAGCTCTGTCCATAAATTCTCTATGGGACTGAGAGTCGGGCTTTGTGATGGCCACTCTGAAACATTGACTTTGATGTCCGTAAAACAACTTTGTAACTAATCTCATGATATGATTAGCATCATTACCTGTTTTTAAAGACCCATTTTCCTGCCAACGTCTTGGCTGATGTCTTGAGATGCTGCTTCACTAAGCATAATGGTATGGATGTCAGATTACCAGATAAAAAACACACCATATCACTAAAGAAAATCAAATGATTATTTTACACTGTGTTATATCTGCTGTCAGTACCAAAACATAAACCAAATTCACACATTCACATTTCAAGTGTCCTATCCCACCACTGCAGGTTAAACAGAGAAAATAGGCAAAATGATTCATGTTAACACATCAAGCATATTTCCTTTTAAATACCAGGGGGGAAGATTTAGTTTACATCCAAATATTATCAGCTCAGAGATACAGTCGTTGTGGTGTGTCCTCAGTAACAACCATTTACTCTCTAAAAATTAACTAATCAATTATGTAGTGCTGCTGCCTGTGAGGAAGCAGTCTGTGCTGAGCAGTTTTCCTTTTTTTATCTGTTAGTCCATCAGCCTCATTGAAAGAGGAAACCCATCACGGAGTCTGGAGAATGTTTGCCGCTGGGCTTTTGTGCAGCAGAAAGGCGACACTGATCATGCCGAACACCACGACCATGCAATTTTCCTCACCCGCCAAGGCTTCGGCCCCACCGGCATGCAGGGTAAGGCCCCACAGGACTGAGCATGGCATGATTCAAATCAGAGTGTTTTTATGAGCCTGCAGCATTTTGTGTTGCTCTTTGATGCTAATCTGAACACAGCAATGGAATCATCTGAAAGAAATTCTAGGAAATATTTCTGATATTTGTGTTTTTGAGGGTTAAACTTTATTTTAAAAGCTCTAAATATGTACATTTTATATTTCATTTACGACAAACTTTCAAAAACATTTTATAAACTTCATATTCTTCCTGGTTGTATTTCCAACACAACCTAATTGGGATAGCCTATTTGCATTTCTGTGTACAGATCAGACAATGTAATTTTAAATGCAAAAGTGCTGTAAGTGCTCAGTATGACTAGAAAAGCTCTATATAAGTGCACTCCATGTACCATTTAAAATGTTCTATATGCCTTGCTATAGGACGTCAAAGCATAGATCCATCCTGCTTTGTATTCACAGTTCAGACTGGTTCCGTCCATGGAGTCTGTCAGTTTCTTGATCTGTTGGCAATCAACGTTTTGTGCAACTCTGCTCATCAAGCTATATTGTTTTCCTTTATTTTAAACCCTGTTGCCTGTTGTTTAGGTCAGGTAAGGAAGGCAACATATCATTACTCTTTTATCTTTAAGATATGTGCTGGCTAGCTACACAGTGGAGTAATTTGTTCTATGCGATGGATCATTGTCCTGTTGGAGTATTAGTCTTGAAAGATGCAGAACTTTTTTCTATACAACTGCCTGAAGAAATTGTCTTTTGAAAATTGACAATAGGTTTATGAGTTGATTTTCCCTTAGGCATTCCCTTCAACCCTTAAAGGTCCAGTCAGCTCATCTTTGGGAATATCAGCTCCTACTAGTACCCCACCTCCACCTTGCTGGCATCTGGTTAAAATTGGAGCTCTGTACTCCTACTTATCCAGGCCAAGGCCTCTCCATCTAGTCCGTCAACAATCAGCCTGACCACATCAGTCGATTAAACCTTTGAAAAATCTGTCTTCAAATATTTCTTGGCCTAATTTTGACGTTTCAGTTTAGGATTCTTGCTCAGTCGTGGTCAAGTTTCAGCCTTCCTTAAGCTGCTGTCACACTGCCAAAATAGACATTATACATGTCTAAACATGATAAAATTGTGCATACCATAACGTCTTTGAAGTATGTATGCACTACTGTTCTAAATAGTACATGTTAATTGGGATGAATGGTGTGTTAAGGTGCATGTCTCAGGTTTGGGTTCAATACTTTTGCTCTGACCAGATTACCTTTTTTTGTTTTTTAACTTAAAGATCATCTGACAGTCAGGGAATGGAATTGCAAAGGTGTACATGGTGTATGCATGGAGAAAAGTCAGTTTCTGACTTTTCAGAAAGAGTTAAATAAGGAGTTGACCTCACTTTGTCTTAGTACACATCACCTGAAGTATGGATTTGCATTGTGAATTTACCAAATAATCACATTTTGGGAACAAGACCACGCCTAAACCACGCATGGTCCAATCGCACACTTCAGTATAAAATGGACTAATTCTGTTGGTTCTACTTGTAGAATCCTTGCGCCCTTCTTATCCCCTTTTATCTCCAATTATACCTTTTTTTTTATATAGAAAGATTCAGGCTTGTTCAGCTCACATGGAAAGCTGCTCTGAAATTCACCCAAATACCAGCGGAGTTCTAGCCCATTTTCATTTTTGATCTCACCTTTTTTTTAGTCATGGTTTGTATTAGCAAATCAAGAAGCACATTTACAGGTATATCTGAACAAAACTAGAATATCACGAAACAGATTTTTTTACTCATTTCAGAATATGAAACTCATATATGGATTCATTACACAGGGGTTTAAGTATTTCAAGCCGTAATGTATTCTAACTTTGATCATTATGACTTACAGATGATGAAAGCCCAATAATTCAGTGCCTCGGAAAAGTAGAATATTGTGAAAAGGTTAAATATTGGATATTCATGGTGTCGCACCCTAATTAACGGAATAATCTCAAAACAACTTCAAACGTTTCCTGAGCCTCTAAATGGTCTCTCAGTCAGGGTCAGTTGGCGACACAATCATGGGGAAGATTGCTGACTTGACAGATGTCCAGAAGACTGTCATCGACCCCCTCCACAAGGAGGGTAAGACACAAAGCTAGTTGTTCATAGAGTGCTGTATTTAAGCATAGTCATAGAAAGTTTAGTGGAAGAAAAAGATGCACCAGCCACAGGGATCACCTCAATCTTGTGAGGACTGTCAACCAAAATCAGTTCAATAATTTGGAGGAGCTTCACAAATAGTGGATTAAGGCTGGAGTCAGTGCTTTAAGGGCCACTAGAAGCAGACAAATTCTACACATGGGCTACAAGCATCTTACCAGGGCTGAGGAAGAAAAATAACTGGGTTGTTGCTCAGTGGTCCAAATAGTCACATTTTCAGCTGGCAACACAAGCAATATCCTTTGCTGCTTTGAGGAAAACAACTTGAGTCATATGCGCCACCTTGTAAGTGCAGCAACACGGGTGTTGGTTAACGACAAAAAACTCTTTTCTAAAAAAAAAAAGAGCCCTTCAAGTCACATCTACTAAAACAGGAAGGCAGTACTATATATGTATGATGATGTAGGGTATGTAACAGTCTGGAAATTGCTTGAAGTAATCATAAAACAGACATTTTTTTTAGTTTTAAAAAAAGCCTTTATTTATTTTGATATCAAGATTATTTAAATAGAGTTTGTAATTGCTGAGAAAAACTCAATTAGATTTGGGCATCTTATTTCGTTCGCTAATATTGTAGTGAGTTGTTGGGAGGAATGTGCTAATTCATTCCAGTGCACATTAGAGTAACAATGCTGGTCACAGTCTTAGGGTTTTAGGTTACTATTTTTATAACATCTGGCCATGTTTGTTTTCTTTTTACAATTTTACAAATTTCTCTAGTTTAGTCATTCCAGTAAATACTGGAATACCACAAGCCTGAATGTTTGTGCCATAATGTGTTGGAAATAAGCACCTTTGTGCTGCTTATATTGATAATTAGCTCTTCTTCTTAGCACACAACTCACTCTTTTATTACCACTACCTTGTAGCAGCAATGTATCACAGCCAGCTGCATTCAAAACACATTTATAGATCAATTGGATTTGTTTGAACCCGTTGAATAAAAAGTTTAGTTCAAACTTGATTTCTAACCCACAACTTATGTTTTTTTGAGGGGTTGAACCAATTTTTTGAGAGAAAGTAAATGGGATGATCAAATAAACTGTTATTCTGTATAAAAATGCTTAGTCTTAATTCATCATGTTTTTTGTTTTTATCTTTATTTTCAAATTTATTGAATACATTGCCAACAAACAATATTTTTCAGTTATTCAGACAAATAACCCCCCCACCCCCCGTTGCTTTCTTTCTTTAGGAGCTCGTCTTCAAATCATTAAAATAACCTTTATCTGTTGTTTAGAGCGACAACTGAACTGAGTCGTTTCCACAAAGAAATAGAAAAATCCAGCCATTGTTTAAAACAGATCAATATCCACTGTCACTGCACATCAGGCAAACACTGCAATCTAGCCAATCAATGTAGATGAAGACATTGTGTTTGGCTGAAATAACATTTATATACACTTGGTTATGACTTTGAAAACTGAAACAACTTACTTAAATGAAATTTTCATTCAAAATTACTATTTTATGTGGGCTTGTTCATTGTTTACTATAAATCATTCGACTTCCAATGTTTCTTTTCAGTCTAAATGCCTTTGAGATGCATACACAGAATATAAACAGAGAAAGCAGTTTGTCACTTTTGTACACTATTAAAGTTATTAACTACATTTTCTGGTTTCACAGTGTAATGGTTTTATGTGGCATAGTGCTCTGTGGGCACATTTTGACTTTTCCAGACAGAAAGAAGCATTGCACACTTAGAAATATGAGCGATTCAACAGAGAAGTTGTTTTTTTTTATAAGCTACTTATGTCATGGTGCCAACTTAGTATCATGTGAAAGGGGCCCTAATAATCAGCAGTTAGCATGATAGTAAGAACATTTATAAATTTGAATTGAAACAGCAAAAATTGTTTTAGTTTAACAGAATGTTCAATCATATTGTAAAGCTAAGTGCATAAAAATGTTAAATATTTATAAATAGAAAACATTCATCTATTTTTCTAAAATAAACTAGGAGTTCTTCATTTTGCTAAATAAAGTATTGTACATATAAACTTGTCCAGTTGACTCACTGATTGAAAATGTATTCAGGACACTGCAATCTTTTGTAAATTTGTTGTATTTTTAACAGTAAACTGAACTTCTGCAGTACACCCAGAGGTGTCCCAGAGGAGCCTATTTAAGCTTTGTATTTGGCAATCTTTGCATTTATTGTATTGTATTAAGATTACACTGTATTCACTGTCATAATCCCCATCTCAGTTGACTTACTGATGCCTTGATCCCGGAGTCTCCTGTGCCTAGTTGTTCCACAGATGCTCCAAAGCCGAGCTTTTGAGATAATTTCCAAACAGAAGAGCTATAAACAAGCAGAAGAACAAAAGAGTAGAGGTCAGGCAATTTATGAGGCTGAAAAAAAGCCTGAGAAAATTCAGGTACTGCAAGCAGCATCTCGTCGTTGGTCTCACGAAAAAGGTGATCTTTGCACCCATCCCAATTGTCCTGTGTAATATTTTTTATTTTGTTTTTGGTCCAGTTATATTTAGTTTCAGGCTGCTGTGGTGGCGTAGGGAGGAATAATAACTGATGACCTGACCACTCCTCACCTAAAAAAGGTGTAGCTTTATAATTTTATCTTATGGAATGTGAATCTGCCTAAACAGCCTTAAAGTCTTAAATTTAATCGGTTTGTAAAGTTCTAGTTTGTGAAATCGCACCCTCATTTTAACAAATTGCACAATGCTACATGTTTGTCAGCAGAGTGCATTTTTTCCATCCACCTCTGTGTTGTCTGCATTGCAGAAATAATGGGGCCGTATAAATTCCATGTTTAATCAGGTTCACATAATGCTTTTGCCTTCAGGAATGGACACCATTTTAATTCCTGAGATAATTTTGAGCATCTACTAAAACAACACATTCCAATTTAAGAAGATTTAAATGCTTTACAAGGTTTTCTCCGAATGGATCCTGGCATACAGAGGGAGAGGTTTTCCAAAAACCTTGCTAATTAAATAATTAAAACAGCAACTCCTTCCAAAGTGTACTTTGTAATTGTAATGGAAACCACATACATGAGGGAAAAAAAGGTTAAGCTTTAAATAAAAAGTTGTTTGGAGCACTGGGTGGTGACAGAAGAATGACAGCAGCTTCATGTCATTGAGGCAAATAATTCAATTCAATTCAGTTTATTTATATAGCGCCAATTCACAACACATGTCGTCTCAAGGCACTTCACAAAAGTCAGGTACATACATTCCAATTAATCCTAACCATTGAACAGTGCAGTCAGAGTTAGTACTCGTACTCGTCGTCTTCCGCTTATCCGGAACCGGGTTGCGGGGCCAGCAGACTCAGCAGAGACACCCAGACGTCCCTCTCCCCAGACACCTCCTCCAGCTCCTCCGGGGGGAAAAGGCGTTCCCAGGCCCAGCGAGAGACATAGTCCCCTCCAGCGTGTCCTGGGCTCCCCTGGGCCTCTTCCCCGGGGGGACGTGCCTGGAACACCTCCCGAGGAAGGCGTCCAGGGAGGCCCCCCTTTATAGATGCCCGACCCTCAACTGGCTCCTCTCGATGTGGAGGAGCAGCGGCCTTACTCCGAGCCCCTCCCAATGGTGAGCTCCTCACCCTATCTCTAAGGGGTCCCGGGGCCACCCTACGGAGGAAGCTCATTTCAGCCGCTTGTATCCGGGATCTCGTTCTTTCGGTCATGACCAAAGTTATGGCCATAGGTGAGGGTAGGAACGTAGACCGACCGGTAAATCGAGAGCTTCGCTTTTGGGCCTTCAGCTCTCTCCTCACCACAACGGGACCGGCACAGCACCCCCATTACTGCGGCACCGCCCCCGATCAGTCTGTCGATCTCCCGCTCCATTCTTCCCTCACTCGTGAACAAGACCCTGAGATACTTGAACTCCTCCACTGGTGCCAAGTGCACTGATGGACACCCTTATGCTTGAACATGGTGTTCATTATGGACAATCTGTGACTAGCACAGAAGTCCAATAACAAAACACCACTCGGATTCAGATTGGGGGCCTTTCCCCCCCGTTTCCGCCTCTCCAGGTTCACTGTCGTTTCCCACGTGGGCCTTGAAGTCCCCCACAGAATAATGGAGTCCCCGGGAGGGGCACTATCCAGCACCCCCGACAGGGACACCAAGAAGGCCGGGTACTCCGCACTACCGCTCGGCCCGTAGGCCAAAACGACAGTCAGAGACCTATCCACGACCCGAAGGCGCAGGGATGCGACCCTCTCATCCACCGGGGTAAACCCCAACACTAGACGGCTGAGCTCTCCCCGTGGGCCACTCCAGAGTAGAAGAGAGTCCAGCCCCTCTCAAGGAGATGGGTTCCAGAGCCCACGCTGTGCGTGGAGGCGAGCCCGACTATTTCTAGTCGATATCTCTCAACCTCCCGCACAACCTCAGGCTCCTTCCCCCCCATTCCACGTCCCTAGAGCCAGCCTAAGCATCTGGGGATCAGGCCGCTGAGGTCTCCACCTTCGTCCGCCACCCAATCCTCTTTGCACCGGTCCCTCACGGACACCAGAGTTAGTTATTTATTCAAATTGGATAAAAAGTTTTTCTATCTAAGGAAACCAAGCAGGTTGCATCCAGTCAGTGACTTGCAGCATTCACTCCTCCTGGATGAGCATGTAGAGACAGTGGACAGTCACTGGCGTTGACTTTAAAATATAAACCAATTTAATTTATATGTAACCATAAAATGTTGAATTTACCAAACACATGTTTTCAGAGTAGGGACATGCAGAAATCTTGTGGTACCTGTATTAACCTAATAGCAATGGGAAAATGGAAGTTTTTTAGCACTCTTACTTAACATTTAACATCCAAATCTTTGTGAGGAATGTTTAGAAAGAAGTCCTTATGTTTAATCACGATTATATCACAGAAAGTTTATCGAATTGACAATAAAAACCATAGCGGTATGGGATATTGTTTGTAATATGTATTTAGGCAATAAATAAAGATAATAATAATCTCACAAAACTTGACAGCCTCAATTAGTGAACCAGAAATGTGCAAAATCAGGAAACTATTCAAGGACAAATTAATTTTAATGCACTTAACTTTACAAAATGGTTGAGAGTTCTGTTAAACTAAAACGTTTTTTCCGCTTTTTCAGAGCAAATGTAATCTTTCTTTAATGAGGTAACTACCCTATTATTGTGTTACTAGGCCCCTTTCATACAAAACTTAGAACTTACCAAAACAAACAAAAAAATGGGCCAGATTGTGAATGGTCTTTCTAGAGTCTTGTAGAGGTCATCAAGAATTCAGTGCACTCCTCATTGCGAATGACGCTTCTTTGACCGCTTTGAGGGAAAAACTTCTGTGATGAGACAGTGGTGGTTCACTATTATAATACCAGAATACAGTACATATCTCCTGGGTGCTGCATGGTGGAGCTTGGTAGCACCAGTGGCAGCTAACCCATGATGTGTGTGTCACCAGCACCGGTGGAGATTTATCAGGATCTTGATGTCGAACTGACCATGCTGGTTTCATATGAAGGCTTGAATTATATCACACTCAAACCTGGTTGTCTGTGCTTGTAATATCTTGGGTATTCTCTGGCTTCAATAAAACAGATCTCATGAAAGACAATCCACAATCTTCACGGTAATAAATATAGTGTTATGATCCGGCCCTTTACAGATAGAGATCATATGCACTAGACAGCCGACTGGGGAGAAATGAACACGCCTCCAAACTGTGTCCAGACTCAGATGTGCTGGTTGCTGAGAAGCTGAAGGAAGGTATATGTTTTTTTGGCTCAAGTTCAAAGAGTGATTGCTATGTCTGTCACTACTACCGTGTATGCTTTGCATGACAGTATCTTACTTCTAGCTATTATGTCTTGGACTGTTTTTGGGTCATCTTTGCACAGCCTGCATCTTGGGTTTTATCTTTTGCCATAGACCCCTGCCTCTGTTATTCCTGTGCTGCTATGGTCAGTGCCTCTTTGCTATCCTTCAGTCCAGTCATTTCTAGCCATTGGATGGCCTTTTTAAAGCAGCCACTTCCTCAGTCTATGGCAGTCTCTGCATGGCCGTGATACATGCCCTGCAGAGCTTTTTTCGCCAATTTTGTTCTCTTTTGGTCCTCTGATTGCACATTGGGTTTCTGAATAAGTGATGAGACATTCACTTAGCAGTATGCCATTGGGGGCCATTTTGCTGAAGTAGCCCAGGATCTTTGCTGTTTTATCCTGGCTAGTGTAAAATCATCGAAATCTCTCAATCCTTTCTTCCTCCAGCAGGATTTTTGAGAAATGCTTAAAACTCAGTGTGGAAACTTTCATGCTGATAGGGGGAAGTTTTAGTTGGATTCAGTAAAAAACACTTCACTGACTCTTCACTTTTTTATCTTTCATGTCTAAAATCAGAGCAGGCAGGCATTACTGTACGTATAGTATGCCTTTCATAACAGCACAAGCTTTTATCCTCCTCTTTCATCTTCTCTTTTGCTTCCTTTGTAAATGACAGCATTCTGTTTGAATGAGGATTTATTAGACTCCCTCTGCCTTGACTCTTCCTGCCATATATGAAAAAGGACAGTGTCTTCTGCAGCCTGTTTTATGGCAAGTTATGCATCCATTTTCCACTAAGCAGAAGAGAACCGAAACATGAGTGACAGCTGCACGGTCATATGCTGGGTTCTGCAGTTTTTCCCTGTTCTTTGTGGGTATTCGCTGTAATAGAGTTTTAAGCTGCATCAAAACATTTTAAATACATGGCTACATTCAGTTTTCAATTCAATTCAGTTTTATTTATATAGCGCCAATTCACAACACATGTCGTCTCAAGGCACTTCACAAAAGTCAGGTACATACATTCCAATTAATCCTAACCATTGAACAGTGCAGTCAGAGTTAGTACTCGTACTCGTCGTCTTCCGCTTATCCGGAACCGGGTTGCGGGGCCAGCAGACTCAGCAGAGACACCCAGACGTCCCTCTCCCCAGACACCTCCTCCAGCTCCTCCGGGGGGAGCCCAAGGCGTTCCCAGGCCAGCCGAGAGACATAGTCCCTCCAGCGTATCCTGGGCCATCCCCTGGGCCTCCTCCCGGTGGGACGTGCCTGGAACACCTCCCGAGGAAGGCGTCCAGGAGGCATCCGGTATAGATGCCCGAGCCACCTCAACTGGCTCCTCTCGATGTGGAGGAGCAGCGGCTCTACTCCGAGCC
>JAHHUM010002610.1:441286-480530 GCA_036173005.1 Crenichthys baileyi | reverse complement strand
CTGTTGTGATCTATGTGGACAAAGATTTACTGAAAAAGGAAGTTTAAACAAACACATGAGAATCCACACTGGACAGAAACCTTTCTGTTGTGATCTATGTGGACAAAGATTTACTGAAAAAGGAAGTTTAAACAAACACATGAGAATCCACACTGGACAGAAACCTTTCTGTTGTGATCTATGTGGACAAAGATTTAGCCAAAAAGGAAGTTTAAACACACACATGAGAATCCACACTAGAGGGAAAATGGCTGTTTAAATGCTCAAACAGATAATGGTCGCTGAAGAGTCCACAGTTTTCGTCAGCCTCAGATATATGGCTACAACTCCTGCATTCAGCACCGTTAACACCCTTGCTAATTGATGCGATTTGTGCATTAAATTTGTGCCTTATTAAAAAAACAAAAACTGCGTCGTTAAGGGTTTTCATATTGAAGAAATGTGTGAAACATCTGAGATGTTACAATACAATCAGCTGGATGTTGTTTTGATATATTAATTAAAGTTTATATCTAGAATAATACATACACTACTGGTCAAAAGTTTTAGATGCACTTTCTCACTTAATGGGTCTCTTTATTTTCGTGACTATTTACAATGTAGATTCTCACCAAAAGCAACAGAACTTTGAAGGAAAACACGGAGTTATGTAGTAAACAAAAAATGCGAAATAACTAAAAAATGTTATACTTTAGGTTACAGATTTATTTTAGATTTACAGCTTAACAAACATAACAAACATTGAAAGAGAAAGTGGTTCTTACCCATTTGACCAGTAGTGTATGTTAAATGGAAAATTTTTTAGATTTTATTTTATAACATTTAATACCACATAACACACATAACAGTACCGAAAACTGGTACCAGCGAGTGGTGGTATCGGTTCAGATGTGAAATGTATGTATCCCTAGTCAGGAGAGGGTGATCAGACTAGATTTAGATGTCTTGTTATTTTCCAAATTTATATATTTTTTTGCCACAGTATCTGAATAATATTCTCAGCCCACACATTGCTCCTATGACACAACGACTGCACGTCGTTTTTATGCCAACAGCAGCTTTTTGTATAATATAGGTGATGCAGAAAATCCTTCAAAGGCAACTGTATGTCGTGCTGTCAGGGATGTTGCTGTTGCTCTTAAATTGTTACTGTACAGCTGAGGTGCCCATGGTGTCGATTGCAAACATTCAGTGAAGTCAGGTTGTCCTTCTTAGCAGAGTGTTGCGTGTCCCTACCTGTCACACAGGACACCAGGGTTTAATTCTGTGTAAAAAGTGTAATTGTGGTTTATGACATGAGACATACAGGGGTTGGACAATGAAACTGAAACACCTGGTTTTAGACCACAGTAATTTATTAGTAGGGTGTAGGGCCTCCTTTTGCGGCCAATACAGCGTCAATTCGTCTTGGGAATGACATATACAAGTCCTGCACAGTGGTCAGAGGGATTTTAAACCATTCTTCTTGCAGGATAGTGGCCAGGTCACTACGTGATACTGGTGGAGGAAAACGTTTCCTGACTCGCTCCTCCAAAACACCCCAAAGTGGCTCAATAATATTTAGATCAGGTGACTGTGCAGGCCATGGGAGATGTTCAACTTCACTTTCATGTTCATCAAACCAATCTTTCACCGGTCTTGCTGTGTGTATTGGTGCATTGTCATCCTGATACACGGCACCGCCTTCAGGATACAATGTTTGAACCATTGGATGCACATGGTCCTCAAGAATGGTTCGGTAGTCCTTGGCAGTGACGCACCCATCTAGCACAAGTATTGGGCCAAGGGAATGCCATGATATGGCAGCCCAAACCATCACTGATCCACCCCCATGCTTCACTCTGGGCATGCAGCAGTCTGGGTGGGACGCTTCTTTGGGGCTTCTCCACACCGTAACTCTCCCGGATTGTGGGGAAAACAGTAAGGTGGACTCATCAGAGAACAATACATGTTTCACACTGTCCACAACCAATTTGCGCTCCTTGCACCATTGAAACCGACGTTTGGCATTGGCATGAGTGAACCAAAGGTTTGGCTATAGCAGCCGGCCGTGTATATTGACCCTGTGGAGCCCCGACGGACAGTTCTGGTGGAACAGGAGAGTTGAGGTGCACATTTAATTTGTGCCGTGATTTGGGCAGCCGTGGTTTTATGTTTTTTTAGATACAATCCGGGTTAGCACCCGAACATCCCTTTCAGACAGCTTTCCTCTTGCGTCCACAGTTAATCCTGTTGGATGTGGTTTGTCCTTCTTGGTGGTATGCTGACATTACCCTGGATACCGTGGCTCTTGATACATCACAAAGACTTGCTGTCTTGGTCACAGATGCCCAGCAAGACGCGCACCAACAATTTGTCCTCTTTTGAACTCTGGTTATGTCACCCATAATGTTGTGTGCATTTCAATATTTTGAGCAAAACTGTGCTCTTACCCTGCTAATTGAACCTTCACACTCTGCTCTTACTGGTGCAATGTGCAATCAATGAAGACTGGCTACCAGGCTGGTCCAATTTGGCCATGAAACCTCCCACACTAAAATGACAGGTGTTTCAGTTTCATTGTCCAACCCCTGTATATAGCTTAGGTTTAGTTAAAGTTTCACTCTGATTCTAGATGGGAGCCTCCACCACTCCCCAACACACAGACACACAAGAATAATGAAAGAAGAATTTCACAGAACTGCAGGTATCAGTGAAAGCAGTAATTTAGTTGGTATCAGATTTTGAGATTTCAAGCATTATCTATTAATATATTTCTGGGTTTCCAACCATCATTCGCTGAATACATGGCAGTTACATTCACTGCTCCTTCACTGAATGAAGGAGATTGTTTTATTTGTTTTATATTATATTGCACAGTTTATCATCTGCTCAACAAGTGTTAACATTGATTCTGTCACCTGACTATGCTGCACCTCTCATTTAATTAATCTGAGTATGCTTTGTTGATAACCACACAGTTTGTTCAAATGTATATTTATTGTTTCCTGGGTTTTATTCTCCTTTACTATACAGCCTCTTTAAGCTTTTTGTGACTCCTGTTTTTCCCGATTGGTTCTTATAGCGTCTATTCTGGTAACTTTTTCTATGGTTCTAGTGATGTATGAACCTGGATGCTTTCATTGTCTTTTGCTTTGTTTCTGACACACCCAAATTTCCCCCATTGTGGGACAATAAAGAATTTTCTACCCTATTCTGTATTAAATACTTGTTTAAGGGGGGGGGGCTGTTGAGTGATGAGCCAGTAGGACACGCTCGCTAGTGGCTTCTGCAGATTTTAAGTTTAAAACGCCATTTCAACAAAGCCATACGAATGAAATTTTGGAAATTTATCCAGCAGCAGAACTTTGAGAACTTTTGTATGAGAATGGACATGTTGAAAATGCAGAGAAAAAATAATGCAAAACACGACCTGGACGAGGAGACAGGCGTGAATGAAGCTTCGGGCTCAGCTACGGAGACGAGAGCCAGTGAGACCGCCCAACAGACGGATAACAACGATGTGTTAAAGGCTATATCATCACTCCATGTAGAGCTAGCTATGAAGTCGGACATTTGCAACAAGATCGAGGCAGAGATCTCAGAGGTAAAGTACACCTTGAGAGGGGAGATAGCTACGCTGAGAACCGAAAGTGACACAGCATTATCGGCACTTAAATCCCGAATGAGCGCACAAAACCAAGCTTTGAAAGAATTAACCGATGCTGCTAACAACATTTCATACACAATACAAGTGCTGGAAAACAAAGTTAAGGTGCTCTCTGGGCAAGTTGAAGCACTATCAGAGAAATGCCTTGATCTTGAAGGCCGTTCGAAGCGACAGAATCTGAGAGTGGCCGGAATTAAAGAGGGGAAGGAAGGTGGCCTAAAACCAAGAGAGTTTATAGCCCAGTTGTTAAAAGAAGTGTTAAATCTTGCAGATGCACCAGTTATAGATGGAGGTCATAGAGCCCTGAGGAAACGACCTGGCAATGATGGACCCCCTCTGCACTTTATTGTAAGACTTCACTGCTGCCATGTGTTGAGGTAGGAAAACTTCACTGGCCATCCGTTAACTCTTACATTACTCCTCACCTCACATGTACTCTTTTTATTTGGCACCCCAAAGGACAATCCTCAGTCAGAGATTAGTTGTACATTTCCACAAGTTTATTAAAACCAATCTGAACTCAGAGAGGGAGACATCACACTCACACTGCTACCTGGAAATGTCTTTGTGCTGTCTCTCTGGGGCTGTGTTACATTACATTTTATACCCCACGCTGCTGTGCACTACCTTTTTTTAGTTACATACACAATCATTCTATCTGTGGACGTCTCCCCAGCAACAGCATCAAAGAAACAGATACATTTCATCATTTAATTAAAGAATTGTTTTGCACATCTTCAGGAAGTTTCGGGGGGGAGTAGTTATCAGAAGTTTCGACCAGCACAGAGAGGAGTGGGATACCTCCCCACATGCACTCCTGGCTCCTCGTGATACAGACAGAAAACACCTGCAAGCCTTAACCTTGAATAATGAACAGTCATTGTGTTATAATAATAGAGGCTACTGTTAAGGTTTTTTCTAACTATCAAAAGCATAACTAAAACTCCCAATTAAAATCAATCTATAAGCAGCAGAATCCCAAATATATCTTACTCTTAACTACTAATAATAAGGCATTTATATTTCCACACATGCTTATGAGGTTATAATGCACAAAGTGTTGTCCATCAGAGATCTAACGTATGGGGAGCAGCGGATATGGATCTTCAGGGACCTGCCACCTGAAGTCGCAAGACGCCGAGCTGCCTTCACCCCAGCCAGAAAGATACTACGCGACAAACCCGGGGTCGAGTTTGGACTCCTATATCCCGCTAAATTATGGGTGACACACAGTGGATCAGAGAGGCTCTTCACGGATCCAGAGGAAGCGCGCCAATACGCGACCCGCCATTTCGCGTCACCAGAGTGAGATGAGGGTAATACTATAACAATGGTCCAGATATGTGCAATTCCCTGGAGGGGAACTGAATTTAAGGACTCCAACAGATGACCAGAATTCACAGCATCTGCCGACGTTTTATTTAGGTTTAAGGCTACAACTAATATTATTGGATGGTGGCTTGGGGAGGGGACCTAGTGATTGTGTTCTGTGGTCCCTTATTCAAAATTTGACTATGAGCATTCCTAGCTTTTGTTAGAATCTATGTAAGCACAGTTAATTAAGGTTTTTGGGTTATCCATATAACTGCTGAACTACAGTTACTAAGTTAAGATCAGGTTGGTTGATAAGAGTTGGGGAGATCAGACCTCTGTGGAGGAGACTGGTTTCACTCCCAGGTTTTTGAATGTAGGATGTTCCGTGGAGATGCATCTTTTTTTGTTTGTTTTGTTTGTGTTTGTCTGTTTGCTGGGGTTTTGAAATGAGGGTAATACTATAACAATGGTCCAGATATGTGCATTTCCCCAGAGGGTAACTGAATCTGTTTTTTCTGTTTGTTGGGGTTTTTCTTTACGGTGCACATCTGGACAAGGGCAGGTTGGGTAAAAGTGCTGCTTAGGACTATTTGCATAGAAATAGAGAAGCCGTGTCAGATATCACAGTTGGAACAGGTGTGTCATTATGATTACACATGGTAACATAACAAGGGGAGACTTGAGATCAGGAAGAAATTTCACATTTTGCTCGTGGAACGTTAATGGAATCAATGAACCGGTAAAGTGAGGGAAGGTAATATCTCACCTGAGACGGATCAAAGCGGATGTGATTTTTTTACAGGACATACATTTGAAAAATGAAGCTCACAATAAAATTAGAGCCAGTTGGATAAACCAAGTATGCCATTCCAAATTTACAGCCAAGTAAGGGGAGCAGCCATAATAATCCGTAAAAATGTTCCTTTTCTACATGAATCTACTATAGCAGATAAAGATGGGAGTGATACACTCCATACCAGTCACATTACTAAATGTGTATGGACCAAATTGGGATGACCCAGAACTTTTTAGAAAGACTTTTAGTACAATCCCAGATATCTCAAGTACAAATCCTATTATGGGTGGGGATTTCAACTTGGTTTTAGATACTTATCTGGAAAGATCATCAAATCAGAGATTACCTCAATCTAAGGCTTCCATTTTTTTTATTGATTTATTAAAAATTCCAATTTGGTTGATGTGTGGAGAAGTTTGAATCCAACCGGTAGAGAGTATTCGTTTCATTCCCGAGCTCATAATGTGTACTCTAGCATAGATTTTTTTCTGTTAGACAGTAAACTTCTATCTGGGGTAAATAATGTTAAATATCACAATATAATGATTTCAGACCACTGTCCGGTTCTGCCTCACTGATGTTGCTTGAGCCGAGGAGAAACTTTGGTTCCTGGAGGCTTGATCCACAACTACTAGCAAAATAGCGATTCTGCGATAATTTGGAGACACAGATAGAAATATTTTTTTAAACAAATGATAAAGATGACATCTCCCCAGTTCTTTTATGGGAGTATTTCAAAGTATATGTAAGAGGATGTGTTATTTCACACCAGTCCTCACAAAAGAAACACAATAATGAAAAGCTAACATAGTTAGAGGACCAGATACTAAAATGATATGTAGAAAATGGTGCCCAGCTCTCTGCAGAGAAACACAATAAAATTTAAGCTTTTAAGTATCAGCTCAATACATTTATGTCTGAAAGAATTTCTAAAGCCTTTACCTTTACCTTTTTTATTTAAGTTTGGAGATAAACCTCATAAACCTGTTGGCAAGACAATTGTGGAAAAGGGAAAGTGACAGAACTGTTCATAAGATAAGATCAGGAGCTGGCACCCCTGTCACTTCACCAAACGATATTAAGAACGCTTTTCGCCATTTCTATGAGGTTCTATATAGTTCCCAGGCACATGTCCCGGAGACTATGAAACAGTTCCTAAATACTTGTTAATTACTAACATTGTCAGAAAGTGATCAGAATTCCTTGGGAATGGAAATAACTGAGGAAGACATAAAGAAAACAATTAATTCCCTGAAGAATGGAAAGAGCCCAGGACCAGACGGGATATGTAATGAGTTTTATATTGAATTTGGTAATAATATATCTCCATTTCTTCTCAGGATGTATATGAAGTCCTTGGAGGATGGCAAATTACCATCAACACTGAATGAAGCTACAATAACGCTTATTCCAAAGAAGGGGAAGGACTGAGCAGGTGGGCTCATATAGACCAGTGTCACTATTGAATTCTGACTTGAAAAGTTTGGCTAAAACTCTGGCTTCGAGACTCAGTCCCCTCATATCCAAACTCATACATTCGGACCAGACCAGGTTTATCCCAGGCAGGCACTTATTTCATAATGTTAGACGCTTACTTAATATCTTGCATTCCCCCAGACATCCCAAAGAAGATCTTTTCATTCTGAGTCTGGATGCCGCAAAGGCTTTCGATTGTGTAGAATTTCCATATTTATATGCTGTATAAGAAAAATTTGGACTTGGAACAAAATTTATTTCGTGGATAAATTACTCTAACCCTACTAATAGAGTTCTCACTAATCACACATTGTCAGAGTTAATATATATAGAGGGACCAGACAGGGGTGCTCTCTTAGCCCCTTGTTGTTTGCATTAGCACTGGAGCCATTAGTGGCGACCATTCGTACAAATATAGAAATTCGTGGTTATGACAAAGATTACACGACAAATAAAATATCATTATATGCGGATGACATTTTGAAGTTATTACATGGCCAAAAACTTCAATACCTGTTTTATTAGAGACAATTGATTAATTTGGCTCGTTTTCTGGATATAGAGTGAACTGGATAAAGAGTGAACTGATGCCAATGCGACGCAGTGACCCAGGTATACTAGAATGAACCCCATTCAGATTGGCTAGGCAGAAACTCGCATACTTAGAAGTTACCTTGGAATTTAATAAATTATTTGAGGCTAATTATGTGGCTCTATTAAATAAGTTTAAAAACAAACTGGAGTTCTGGAAAACCCTCCCTATACCCTTAATAGGTAGAGTGAATGCAGTCAAAATGGTCTGTCTCCTTCAGTTAATGTACCTCTTCCAAAACTTACCCGTCTTCCTTAGTAAAACCTACTTCAAAAGGCTGGATTCTATGTTTCTTTCATTTATTTGGAATTACAAAACACATAGTATTGGAAAGGGGCATCTGTGCAAAAGTAAAACAAATGATGGGATGGCCCTTCCAGATTTTATCAGATATTACTGGGCAGCAAATATCCGATAAACTATGTGTTGGAGTCATCCATTTTGGTCGCACATTTTGACATGCGCAGCTCAACAGACGTCGCAGATCTGACGTCACCGGGAGTATAAACCCGCTGAGGGGGAAATTTCGTGGCCATTTCACGCGTCTCTCACGGGACGACGTAACGGAGGCACAACTCTAGAGAGACAAAATCTCGCTGGCGAACTTTTGCTCCACAAGGCCATTCCCAGAAAAGCTTGAAAGCTGGAAATCTGTCTGATACAAGGTCAGAAGATTCATAACCGATCGAAGACCATGCCGACACCCGGCGCAGGTGAAAACCCACAGAGGTTTTATTCCAAGGAGATGAGTTCCCTCCTTGTTGATTCAGTCTAACGGTTCTTCATATTTTCTCCTCCTGGATGGATGAGAAGTTTACTTTTTTTTTTCTTGAGGTGATCACGGACACGTGATCCCCCCCCCATTTTTCTTCAGACCTGACCCATCGTCAACCAGAGAAGAGAAGGAATCAACATCAAAGTAATTTCATTCTTTTTATATTAAACCGGATAGGTGCATTTAGAGGTCTTGGCAGGATGAGGATGAGAATCACCAGTAGTTAATCTAAGGTATCAACTTGTTGCAGGCAATACTGATTGAAGTGTTTTATACTGAGCTGTGTTTTGATTTGCTGCGCAAGCGCAGCTGAATCGTGCGTGGTTAATGTTTTGTACGGCTGATCCCAAATCAGACAGGAGTTAGAAGTTGGACTTTTAGAAGTTTTTAATTCAAAGCAACTGTGGTCTGGGCCTCGCTTGACCACTCCTTTGTTCCTGTTTTTATTACTCGAGTTTTTCCACTGAGTTCCCGCCTCAGAGTTTTATGACTCTTACGGCTGTACGGCTAAAGGGGCGTAGCCCCACCCGTTTTATCAGCTGATTGCTGCAATCGAGACATCAGAACACCAGGAGGACTTCTATTTCTATTTAACCCATATTGCACATTTTGAAAACTGTTGGTTTGATCTTCATAGACACGAAATGTGCATATATATATATTTTTTATTATTATTGTTAGGTAGTGATTTTTGTCCACTTTGTATAGAATAGTGTTAGTTAGTTGAAGGTTTTTACGACCAGAATAATTGTATATCAGAACTATTTGGCTTCAATAAATCTTCATATATATAATTAAGAGAAGCGTTTGTGTTTATTTCGTGCAAGAGTGATTAATCTGTCAAAACAAGGTCGAAGTTCCCCCACCTTCGGTGAAGCGGCTGAATAAACAGTGACATTTTGTGGTTTTGGTAATAATTTGTAATTATTAAAGAGCTTTGAGCCCATAATCACAACACCAGGGGACATCACTGATTTCTATTCGTAAGTAATGATTCTTGGTTAAGAAATTATTTTTTTTCCAAATTATGATTTTAAATTATAATTTTTGATAAAGATTAATTAATCAATAATCATAATTCTTACATATGCTATAGCTACAACCCAATTATTCACAGCACTATCCAAATCTGGTGACAAATATCAAAGCAACTCAAACTTAGGACGCAATCCTTTATGCTCCCAATTTCAGCAAATCCTTCTTTCACCCCTTCTACCATGAATGGAGGTTTTGATAGGTGGAAAGAATTTGGACTACACAGGGTGGGTGATCTGTATGTTAGTGGCTCCTTTGCATCATTTCAACATCTACAGGAGAAATATGGCTTGTCCAAAAGGGAATTTTTTAGATATCTTCAGGTCAGACATTTTGTCAGGACACATTTGGGGAATTTTGAAAACGCCACCCCCGGCAAGCTAGACAGATGTCTCAGAGATTGCACGATGGAGAGGAATGCAGTTTCAGTTATACATGATTTACTTCAGGAACTAAACCAGGTGAGCACGGAATACATAAAGGGGATCTGGTAAAAAGATTTGGGTATGGAGATAGCGGAGGATATATGGAAAGAAAGCCTGGGATATATCAACACTTGCTCTCTGAATGCTAGACACTGCTTGATCCAGTTTAAAATTCTACATAGACTGCACTACTCAAGAGTAAAATTACATAGAATATTTCCAGAAGTTTCACCCATCTGTGAGAAGTGTAGCCAAGCGGAGGCAAATCTACTTCACAGCTGTACACTGTGCCCCAAACAAGAACATTTCTGGACAGCAGTGTTTTCTTTTTTCTCAAAGGTCTTCAAGACTACATTACGACCAGATCCACTCTTGATTATACTAGGGACATCAGGGAGCATTGGGAACCTACAGAATAGGCAGCGCTGCCTTTTATCCTATGGGATCCTTTGTGGGGAAAAAAGGAGACACCTACTTTCAAAGCATGGTTAACAGCACTGACTGATACACTACACCTTGAAAGAATGTTTTTCTCTTGGTGGGAAGCTAGAAGACTTCAAAAAGATGTGGCAACCATTTATCTCATTCTGTGGAAAAGATGTGGGACAGCCTGAGTAGCACAGCGTGGTTGAGGGAGGGAGTTATTATTATTTATATTTTTTAATAATGTAATTATCTTCTTATTCTTGTATACTTTTCTAATTTTACTCCCATTTTATTTATCTTTTTTTGAGCACACCTTTGTTACTCATATTACAAAATTATAAAGCATTACATGAGCCAAGATGGTTGTATTTTTGATATATTGTCGGCTTCAATAAATATATTTGAAACATTAAATGCTTATTTAATATAAATGTAGCTGACATAGGATCTGTGAAGATCATGTATGATGTAGCCCACATTACCAGCAATGTCTGGGTCTGTGCATGACTCCACACTGAGTTCTAGGCTTGCCCGTGGTGAGTTTATATATAATCATAGTTATAATAATTTCTGATTTACTAATCACTTCTCTAACTAAAGACAGTTGTCATTTTATTTCATCGAGTGTTCTTTATTCCCTGCAAGTGAAAATACAATAGTTTTTGGTTAAATAAATAAAATCATCCAGCTGTACGGGCACCTCATCCACTTTTAACTGATGCTGCAGCTGTTGTATTTTACGGAGCCCGGTAAGTGTCGGGGGGTACAAAAAAAAAAAAACAAAGCCAATAGAAATCTGTGCTCACGCTTTATTAAACTCTGCTGTTGGTTTTGCAATCTCTGCACGCAGATTATTCAATGACATCTGTCAAGAGTTTGAACGCATGGCCCACACCTGCGAGGTAAGTTCAGTGGATCTGTTGTCATATGTACCGCCATGTTTTCATCAGCACACTTCACAGCCTCCACTGAACTACGCACCTTGCATTCATCCAAGAGCAAATTAGCAAGAAATAAAGCGTTATCATCTTCTAGCCGATCCATTTTTTTTCACTGCGTTGTAGTTGAGGCTTGATTGCATCCGCGCACCAGGAGTTAAATGGGCAGTGGGCGTCACTGCGCAGTTGCGACTGTCAACAGCTCTTGCAGCTCACGTAAAATAGTGAGCTTTGAGGAGCTTTGAGTTTCCATTGAGATTTTATTGAATAATATATTTGATTAACACAGGTTTAAGTTGGGTTGGTTTCATTTAATAACGTGTAAATATCCTGTGAAACGAATTAATTAAGAGGTCTCCCGTACGTGACGACTTTCATTACGTCCCTGCAATGCGCCCACTAGTTTTAGTTGCATAGCCTGTCGTTTCTTGTTTCAACACCCCTGAGATGCATGTATTTGTCAGGTTTATTTACTTAAAATAATGATAAAAATAAGAATAGTAACAGTAATAATAATATTAATATTAATAGGCTAATAATACAATTACATAATGCATAAATCTCACTGAATAAAAAAGATACAGTTGATTATCACACGGTGTATTCAAATTTAAAGGATAAAAATTATAAAATGAATAAATGAAGGTAACCGGTTTGAGCGACTCGGTCCGTGACTGTCATCAACTTCCTTCCGGTTTCTTGTTAACATCGCCCTTAGCAACCTCCATAGCATCAACATAAAAGTAGTATTCCTACTACACTGCTCAAAAAAAAATAAAGGGAACACTCAAATAACACATCCTAGATCTGAATGAATGAAATGTTCTCATCGAATACTTTGTTCTGTACAAAGTTGAATGTGCTGACAACAAAATCACACAAAAATCAATGGAAATCAAATTTATTAACCAATAGAGGCCTGGATTTGGAGTCATACACAAAATCAAAGTGTAAAAACACACTACAGGCTGATCCAGCTTTGATGTAATGTCCTTAAAACAAGTCAAAATGAGGCTCAGTATTGTGTGTGGCCTCCACGTGCCTGTATGACCTCCCTACTACGCCTGGGCATGCTCCTGATGAGACGGCGGATGGTCTCCTGAGGGATCTCCTCCCAGACCTGGACTAAAGCATCCGCCAACTCTGGACAGTCTGTGGTGCAACGTGACGTTGGTGGATGGAGCGAGACATGATGTCCCAGATGTGCTCAATCAGATTTAGGTCTGGGGAATGGGCGGGCCAGTCCATAGCTTCAATGTCTTCATCTTGCAGGAACTGCTGACACACTCCAGCCACATGAGGTCTAGCATTGTCCTGCATTAGGAGGAACCCAGGGCCAACCGCACCAGCATATGGTCTCACAAGGGGTCTTAGGATCTCATCTCTGTACCTAATGGCAGTCAGGCTACCTCTGGCGAGCAAACGGAGGGCCGTGCGGCCCTCCAAAGAAATACCTCCCCACACCATTACTGACCCACTGCCAAACCGGTCATGCTGAAGGATGTTGCAGGCAGCAGATCGCTCTCCACGGTGTCACCAGACTCTGTCACGTCTGTCACATGTGCTCAGTGAGAACCTGCTTTCATCTGTGAAGAGCACAAGGCGCCAGTGGCGAATTTGCCAATCCTGGTGTTCTCCGGCAAATGCCAAGAGTCCTGCACGATGTTGGGCTGTGAGCACAACCCCCATTTGAGGACGTTGGGCCCTCATACCATCCTCATGGAGTCTGTCTCTAACCGTTTGTGCAGACACATGCACATTTGTGGCCTGCTGGAGGTCATTTTGCAGGGCTCTGGCAGTGCTCCTCCTGTTCCTCCTTGCACAAAGGGGGAGGTAGCGGTCCTTCTGCTGGGTTGTTGCCCTTCTACGGCCTCCTCCACGTCTCCTGGTGTACTGGCCTGTCTCCTGGTAACGCCTCCAGGCTCTGGACACTACGCTGACAGACACAGCAAACCTTCTTGCCACAGCTCGCATTGACGTGCCATCCTGGATAAGCTGCACTACCTGAGCCACTTGTGTGGGTTGTAGAGTCCGTCTCATGCTACCACGAGTGTGAAAGCACCACCAACATTGAAAAGTGACCAAAACATCAGCCAGAAAGCATAGGTACAGAGAAGTGGTCTGTGGTCCCCACCTGCAGAACCACTCCTTTATTGAGTGTGTCTTGCTAATCGCCAAAGATTTCCCCCTGTTGTCTATTCCATTTGCACAAATTGATTGTCAATCAGTGTTGCTTCCTAAGTGGACAGTTTGATTTCACAGAAGTTTGATTTACGTGTTATATTGTGTTGTTTAAGTGTTGTCTTTATTTTTTTGAGCAGTGTAGTTATCACAGGTCAACATGTAGGTGGATATATGAGAAGTCAGTGAAACTAAATTGGTCTCCTGATATAAGTGAATTAGTTTGTCTTACCCGAAGTTCTGAAATTGAAAACACAGAAGCTTAAGGTTGCAATAAAGAAAAAAAGTCACAATCTTTAACCATTTCTATCTTCAACCATTCACGAGTAGATTTTCTAGCTCTGTTCCGGACATTTCTGCACAATCATTTAAATAACTTAAACTGTTCAACCTCAGAAAATGTTTACATTTTATAAAATTTGATCAGAAAAAGAATATATTTACAACAAATAAGCAAATCTTAGGGGGAGTTTAAACTTGTTCACAAGTCTCAGATGATGTAAAGCAGTGAAATCACATCTGTCTCTCCATTTCTTTGAGTTGATGGTCACCTCATCATATGTTCTCTTCATTAGTTTTACTGTCATCAGTTTCAAATGTTGATGACCTTTCTTTCTCTTATCCAGTTTTTCATGTGTCTCTGTATTGATTTCTTTCAGTTTTAGGTATCTTGTGCTTTGTTGAGGAAAATTTTCAAAGTGCCATTGTTTATGACCTGAAACTCTGCAGGGCCTGATAAAAGTATTCACTCCCCCTCCCCATTCCTCCTGCTGTAGTACTAATTCATGTCAGGGGTCAGGTCAGCTCGCTCTCTTTAGTCCAAGAGTAGGCCACTTTGTCATTTGAGTTCTTTCAACATGTCTGGGGAAGAAATGCAACATTACCTTACCTCTGTCCCTCCTAAGGGAGCCATGTTTTCATGGGAGTTACCTTGAAGCTGTTACAAGAGAGTTCTCTGACCTTGTCTAGCCAGAACGGTTGGGCAGGGTTCCTGAACATGTCTGATGCTGTAAAACTGTTCTCGCTTCTGAAGATCATAATAAAGCTGAATTGAGTGATGATCATCGATCTCTCCCTTTACATTTTTTTCATAACAATTTGGTGGCAGTGGTGAGATTCCTTTACTGATTTCTTTCGAGCACATTAACAAAAGAAGGGTCTGATCTACCTGGGATTAGCTTCCTTGCATCAAACCTGAATATTGTTAAAGGGGACATATGTGACGAGTCATGAGAAAAGTAGGAACAAGTCGGCAGAGCAAACTCAACCTGTCTCTAGTGTAAAACCCAGCCTGCCCGCATCTGCATATCGGGGAGGGAAAACTCCACAGCTCGTTTGTATAGTGGCTTTGTTTGGTTCCCGTGCTGGCTTTTGTTATGCGTGTCGGCCAATAAGTTGCGTGTCGGCCAATTACCTCCCTGCTTCAAGTAAGCACATGCTTACTTAAAGCAGCTGCTATTTGGAAAAGAGCGTATTTCTTCAAGACATACCAAGCTGGACGCATTGCCCAAGAACTGAACAGCGGCAGTTACAGCACGTCACTGTCGGAGTACATGGTCTCCAGGACTGATGACGATGCCGGACCCTCATCATATTCTAAATCAGAAGGAGATGAAGCGGAAGAAATTGATGATAGCGCCTGCATAACTTTGAAGTACATTCCTAGTTTCCAGCTGACCCAAGACGAGGATGAGGAACCCAATATGAGGATGAGGAAGAAAGCTTTGGACTGGTGGCAGAGGAGCTAGAATGTAAGATATCAGAAGCTATTCCCATCACAACATTTGAAGAAGACAGAGACAGCGAAATGGAGAACATCTGTAACTTTGACTGTACATGCTACGGGAGAAGAAAGGAGAATTCTTCACGTGGGACAAAGTCTTGTACCCACAACTTTCCCTAGAGCTCATGTACAACATACGGATGGATTCTTTAGCAGCAGAAAGGGAGTGGCAGGACATGAGAATCATTGGACATCTTGAAGCACACCGGCGTACAGTAGAAACTTCAGTGATGACAACATCCACCAAGAAGACACCAACGAAAGAAAACACGCCAGAACAACTTATTTCATTGGAGGCATTCGAGCTGAAAGAAATATTTCCTTTCTGCCTTTAATACCTTTAGATTGTCTGATTGCTGCTGCTAGTGGTTCAATAGAAATAGCAAATAGTGAAGGGGAAAGTGGGCATCCCTGCCTGGTGCCCCTCTGAAGACAGAAGTGGGAAGATGTTTGGTTATTTGTTCTGATACATGCCGCTGGGGAACTGTATAATATTTTTATCCAGTTTATGAAAGAGCTTCCAAAACCAAATTTAGTCAAGGTTGCAAACAAGAATTTCCAGTTAACTCTATCAAATGCTTTTTCTGCATCTAGAGATAATATATTGGTCTCAATATTTTTACTGTAGGAATAGTCTATTAAATGAAGTAATCTGCGTGAATTAGTGGATGAATGCCTACCTTTAATAAAACCAGTTTGGTCGGGATGTATTATGAGGGGAGTAACCTTTTCTAATCTTTTTGCGAGGGCTTTACAGATTATTTTGAGGTCGACGTTAATAAGGGATATGGGTCGGTAGCTGGAAGGGAGTACTGGGTCTTTTCCTGGTTTTAACAAGAGAGTGATGTTGGCAGAATTTATATTTGGCGGAAGTCTGCCATTTTTTTCGATTTCCTGCACCATTCTTTGGAATATTGGGGCCAAAATATTCCAGAATTCTTTGTAAAACTCTGTTGGGAATCCATCTGGGCCTGGAGCCTTTTTATTGGGCATGCTTTTTAGAGCTTCTTGGATTTCGGCTGAAGTCAGTGGTACATCCAAGGCCATCGCTTGATTATCTGATAGTTTCGGAATTGTTACTTTGTCCAGAAATTGATCAATGTCATTTTCTGACGGGTCTATCTGTGGTGAGTATAAAGCTTTGTAGAAATCTCTGAAAGTGCTGTTTATTCTTTCAGGATCATAAACTGTATTCCCTGTCGAGTCTTTTACTGCAAATATCGTTGTTCTTTCTTTATTTATTTTTAGTTGGTTAGCTAAAAAGCTACCTGATTTATTACCATGTTCAAAGTTTTGTACACGAAGTCTTTGTACTAAGAATTGGGTTTTTTTGTCGTTGATTTCATTTAGTTCAAGTTTTGCTTTATATAGTTTGCCCAGCTTTTCCTCTACCTGGGAAGCATCTAACAGTTTAATGGTTTCTTCTAATTCTTGTATACGTTTGTTTTCTTTTTTCTTCTCATGTGATGAGAATGAGATTATTTTACCTCTCATCACTGCTTTCCCTGCCTCCCAGAGAACAGATGTTGATGTCCCTGGGATATCATTAAATTCCAAATATGAAGTCCACTCTTTTTTAAAATATTTAATAAATTCTTCGTCCTTAAGCAATGATGTATTAAACCTCCAGTTTTTGCTTTGTGGGTTTTCTTTCTTATTTACAAGAGTTAAGGAGACAGGAGCATGATCGCTGACAGCTATAGGGTGTATCTCAGTGTCTGAAATGTCAGTCAACAACGAGCTGCTGACTAAGAAATAATCCAGACGAGAGTAAGAGTGATGGACATGTGAGAAGAAAGTATATTCTCTATGATTAGGGTGAAGAGATCGCCATGCATCGCAAAGTCCGTAATCGCTCATGTACTGTTTAACTATGTTTATTGATTGCCAACTGCGCTGAGTCCCTGTTGTACTCCGCCTGTCTATTTCTTCATTTAGACCAAAGTTGAGATCGCCCCCAAGAAGAAGTGAGCAATCCAAGTGTTTAGACAGTGCAGAAAAAAAAGAATGGAAGAATGGGGGTTCATCAACATTTGGGGCATATATACTGACAATACATATCTTTTGGCTATGTATAGATATTTTTATTATTATAAATCTACCCTCTGGATCTGTAACTGAGTCTAATACTGTAAAGTTAACATTTTTGTGAATTAAGATTGCTACTCCCCTTTGCCTAGAATTATAGCAGGCGGAAAACAGATTAGGAAACTCAGGTGATTTAAGATCATTTGCAGCTGTGGCGGATTTATGAATCTCTTGTAATAAGACAACGTCTGCCTGTAGTCTTTTAATCTGATTAAAAATTTTTTACTTTTTCTCTCTGGTGCCGGCTCCATGCACATTCCACGTGTGAAACCTTAGTGTGCCCATTGCTGTGCGTGTGTCGCAAAAATTGTACAGCGCATGTCACCACAGAAACAGATAGACCCAAGTGAAATCGTAGTCAGTGCCTGGGGTTGCGTGATATGGAGTCCAGAAGCAGAGATATGGCAGGGAAAAAGACAAAAAATTAAGAGGCTGCTGGGGGTAAGAGGGGGTGAGAGATATAAGGTTATGTTAATAGATATTTGTGTGTGAGTGAATGTGCTTTTTGTGTCTGACAGAAAGAAAAGAGAGTGACATAGAGGTGTGGTAACAAGTGTAAATAAGAGGAAGATGAGAGGAGACAAACAAAGAGCAGATACCCAAAAGCCCAGCCACATGAAACAATGTAAACAACATGCTGAGCTGTGCTTTACATAAGAATACATTTGCCAGATATCTAACCTCTTATCTAACCAGTGTTACATGTTATAGATTAACCTGCTGTTGCTCCTAATAAAGCCAGGGAGTGATCTCCCGATCTCTAAACAACTGACCATTGATATAAAGTTTATCTACAGCCACTGTAGCTCTGATGCCTTCGCTGATATATTTCTTCCTAATTGGGAATAAAACTCGTCTCCGATCGAGGATCTCCTTTGGGAACTGGTCATTGACGCTGAAGTTCGTTCCCCGCAGCTCTCTGCCCCGACTTCTGACCTGCTCTTTTTGTTTATAGTGCTCGAATTTTGCTACGATTGGCCGAGGTCGGCTGTGTTCGGGTTTCTTACCTCCGAGCCGGTGAATTCGATGGAAAGTGATGTTTTTTACCTCGTCACTTGGAAGTTTTAGCTGACGTTGGAGAAATTCCCGGACCGTGGATTCGGCGTCCTCCTCTGTCCGTTCCGGGATACCGGAGAAAACAAGGTTGTCCCGCATGCCCCGGGCCTGTATATCCAGGATGGTCTCTTTCATTTTTTTATTCTCTCCGGACAGCTGCGTCATTCCATCGGTGAGTGTTTTCACGCTATCCCTCAGTGTTTGGTTCTCAACTGTGAGCGAAGCGAGTTGTTCTTGGCTAAACTCCAGAGACTCCCTCAGAGTTTGAAATTCCCTGTGGAGAACCTCCACCAGGGCTAGACGGGCATCCAGGGTGGTTAGCTTCTTGTTGATAGAGTCCAGGACATCAACGTAGCTTTTCTCTGGAGAGATAGTGGAGGTGCTGGCCGAGCACTCTGAACGGGTGCGTTTTGATGTTGGTGTGGCCATGGGTGGAGATTTTTGTGGCTTGCCCATTACAATTTTATCAAAACATTCGTCCACGTAACTCTCCAGGCTGTCCAAGGTTTCCTCGTCCAGTTTGTTTTATTGGGAAAATATGAAACAGTGGTTAGTACTTTAAATGTTTCTATGTTCGGCTTGAATTTATTGGCTTGTTTCACATGAGTTCTGTCGTGTTTGTTTACCAGTATACCGCCATATTACTTACGCACAACTCTCGCGAGATCTCAGCCGCTCATCTTCCGCCCCCCTCTGTGCACCCTTCACAGATTCAAGCCAACCAAAAAAAAAAAAGAAATATTTCCTTTCTTTCGCCTGTTCAGAAGTTGCAGAGCCACATTGACTGACATCATCAGACGTTTTGATGAGAATGGTGAAAGACCCCGCTTGAGGAAAAAGAGCCAGCGGCCACAGGACCCCGTTTTATCAGCCGTGAGCAACTCCATTGAGTTCTGGAGTTCATAAAGAACTACGCTGAAGACCACGCCATCATGCTGCCTGATCCACATCCTGGGCATAGGGAATGGCATGTTAAGTTACTGCAAACACATGTGTCCAAGACCTCAGTGTGGCGTCTCTATAGGAAGTCTGCTAAGGAGCTTGATATGTATAAAAAATATATATTTATATAACAGTGAAAGCCTTCTAATGACCAGTAATGTAAAACTTCATCAAAAATTAACAACCCTGTGATATTTTTCTTTCCAGGTGAGCATGCAATTTGCAAATCACGCTTCAAGGCTCTTTGGACCCAGCTACACCCACACAGAAGAAAGTGTAGGCCGCATAGAGATCTCTGCTGGCTATGCCAACAGAATAATGATCAGCTTATAAGAAGCTCAAACCTTCCAGAGGAGAGGAAAACTGCAGCAATCAAAAATCAAGAGGATAACCTTCAGCTTGTTCAAAAAGAGAGGAACGTCTACAACAAGATGACTGCTGTCTGTAAAAAGAACTGCAACGACTATCAATTGTCCATCGGTCCCTTGCCACCTCCAAGTAAGAGGATCAGGATGCACTACAGTGTTGACTTTGCACAGCAGGTATTTGCCCCTGATTGCAGTTTTTTTTCATTATTAAGTATAACCATAAGACTACTTTAATGATACACAGCTTTGTTTTAATCTAATCCTTGTTTTTGCCCTCTGTCTTCATCAGATGCACTTCCCCTCGAACTCACTGCAGCCTGGGCCAATGTACTTCTTTACACCATGGAAATGTGTGGACTTTTTGGTGTCTCTTGTCAAGGCCTGCAGAAACGGGTGAATTTCCTGATTGAAGAAGGCATGTTATCAGGGAAGGGAGGAATGAAGTCATCACCTACATGCACCACTTCTTCACTCATTTCGGAGCTGGAGAAACTGATGTGGACCTGCATTGTGACAACTGCACTGGGCAAAACCAAAACAATTTTGTGCTGTGGTTTGGCGCCTGGCAGGTTGGACACAAACATCATTCCACACTAAACATCCACTTCTGGATTTCTGGCCACACCAAATTTGTCCCGGACTGTGGCTTTGGGCTGATCAAACAAGCATATAAGAGGACCAGGGTCAACACACTGGCAAATATCGCCAAGGTAAGTTTATTCCATCTAATAGAAAATTGAAGAAGAAAGGCAGCCATATGCATGAAAACTAATTTGCTTATTTCTGTTGTGGTCCTTCAGTCAACAGGTACTGGAAAACAGCTCTCCTGAAAGTCGCCTCAACGTCCCATAGCTGGTCGGACTGGAGGGTGGCATAGTGATGGTCAGGCGTTTGACTAGCAAGCACACCTGAGTCCCTACTTCCAGAAGCTCCCACAGATCAAGAGTTATCAGGACTTCAGGTGCTGACAATGTAGACTGCATTTTACCTTTACTGTTTTACTGTAAATGTATTATCTAGTAATATATACAGTATTATGTAATCATCCTATAAACAGCAATATTGAACTTACCATGGACTTTAGCCTATGTTGTGGCTATGAAAAACACTTGCATACTAAAAATTATGTGCGGCTCATCGTCTGAATTTGCGTTAAACAAGCCAATATATGGATCCACCTTGTTGATGACCGCAAGACACCCGAGATGGTGGACTGGAAGTGAGGCTGCGACTTCAGTGGCGTCAATGAAAACCCCCCATTGGCGAAGCAGCAGAAAATTTGGATCCATGCATTTATTTGAGATCTCTTTGAATTCTGTGCACTTATCTTTAAACAAGATCCTGATGATTATCACAGCAAAATAAATCAATCAGGGCATTGGAACACCTCCTGGGGGTGTGTCCCTTGTGTGTCCAGTTTATTAGCAAGAAGGACATGGCTACACTAGCAGTGACAGATAACTACCAAAATGTAACATTTTAAAATAAAATCTAGCTGATGTAATTAGCTATGTTTAATTTATTGTATTCCATGTGATGTGATCCTGACTGCTAAAACATTTTTTAAACCATTTGCTAAATTAATGCATGGGTTGGACCATGCATAAAATAAAGGGATTTCAGCCTTGGTAGATGTCGGCCTTAATGAAATAAAATGAAACACTGGGTTACAAAAGTTTTAGCATTTATGGGGAACAGTAGTGCAAATTATAGGGAGAAGTTGCTCATATCTCCAGGGAGGACTTAGTGACATTGTGAGAGAAATAACTCATGCACAGCTTCTCCAGGCCACATTCTGAAAATCTGTCTGAACGTATGGGTTTAATTCCTTTGACAAATCATACCCAAACCCTAACCCTAACCCCCATAGATAGACAATTTTGAAATTGTATTTGGGTCTTTGGGTTCAGGCCTCCCTAAACATTGTCACAGTACTGAAGAATGTTGTCTGCAAGGCCTGTATCAAGCCTTCTCTCCAGATATGCAAGCTGTCTGCCATTAGCAGAATGCGGTCATCTGCACTTTCCACAGCGAGATTATTGGACAGGGTTTGCTGCTGACTTGGGCTGGTTTGTTGTCGATCCTGAAGCTGCCAGCCAGGAGTTAATCCAAGAAGGAAACTTGAGACTTGAATCTTGAAAATCCAGGAGCATCGAAGTGCTTAGAGCCAGAGGTCAGGAGTTTGCTTAACACTAGAACTGGAGGCTGGATCAACAGGTCTGGAACCTGAGAAGGAGGACACGAGAAAGTAAGTCTTGGACACTTAGAGAAACTTGAAACAAGCTTAGATCTGGGCTAGAGATTGTTATCACTGTAGGTTTACACTCAGCCAATGAAGTGCTGGCAGCTTCAGGCTTAAATACCCCCAGTCAGCAATCAGGAGATGGTTAACACCTGTCCACTCGCATCCAGGAGCAACAGTGCCCTCTACGGACCAAGCACAGTTAATAGCAGGCGGGAAAAGCACAAACACGAAAACTCCCAGACACCGACAGGACTATGGGGCCCTGACTCGTGTAAAGTCCTAGTCCTTTCCCTAGTCCAACCGCCCCTCAGATTTTGGTCACTTATTTGAATCTCTCCTCTAATGAAATAATGTTACAGGTTGAACCCGATTTCACAGAGAGAAATACCTGGCCGGATGGATAACATGGGGTTCTGCTTTGTCATAAAAGGGTTTTGCTTTGCCATACTCTTAACTCTTAAGAACACAGGCCACCCTGTTCTTAGCTTTACACACGACTCCCTCACCTATTTATTGTTCCATTTTGAGTGCTCCCTCAAATATTAATAAAATCACCTTTACTTGTTTTGCAATGATCCCCTGAACCCTGACTGATGACTCTTTGTCTGTCCAGCAGCTCTGATGACTATTAGCAGCTTCATTTACTCTCATGATGATGATGATTTTGATGATTTTACATCGTATAAATTCCATTTAATCTTCATTTTAATAAAAATGAACTTGCATTGCCTTGCCTTTATTGTCTCCTCCCCCTAATGATCCTTCTGTACATGGGTAGTGAACACACACACATGGTGGATCATTATTTTTCATGGTTTTTTTATTTGCATTTTTTTCTTATTTCATTTTAGTTCAACTTTGTGTTTTTATTTTCTTATTGCAGGTAGGTTTCCATTTTAGTAGTCACTTTTGTTATTCTTTTAGTTATTTATCTCATATATTTTTATTAACTGTCACTCAGTCAGCTGGGTGAGTCCTGTTTTCATGGGGATTACCTTGAAGTTATAAGAGATTTCTCTTACTTTATCTTGTCAGAATGGTTTGGCAGGGCTAATGAACACGTCTGGTGCCGTAAAAATGTTCTCCCTTGTCAAGGTTATAATTAAGCTGATGTGAGTGAAAATCATCGATCTCTCTCTTTTATAAATACAAATTCTTCCATAACAATGGCTATAAATAATATGCCACCACGTAATTCTGGATGCAACAAACTGAAACTTACCTTCACAGAGAAGCGATAAAACCTCTACAGTGCTGCATCACACCCATGTCTTGTAACTTTATTTTGTACTAACAGGAAGCAGAATTTGGATCAAGGTATGATTTTTCTATTGTGACTGGATTTAACCCATACTCAACCAAGATGTAAAAGGAGATTTACAAAACATTCAACTTAGTTTTAAGTTGGATGTTTGGACCTATGAAATGACAGATTTTATTTCTCTGGCTGCTGTTCAAAAGGGGGAATACAAGAGAGCATGGCAATGCCAAAGTGGCATCTTGGGATCATCAAGGCTTCATAACAACCATTAGATGCTTTCTGCATGCCAAATGGTTGAGAGTGATGCCAGCTTTTTCCGTCCTGATCTCACAAATGTTACCAACTGGAGTTTACAAAACCTTTAGAGTACCAATATGTTTTGGTCAAATGACATAAATATTGGGCTTTTGGGCAACACACACTCCATGACTTGAACTTGTAAAACTTTTGGGAATGTGGTAATAGGGGTTTGGAGTGGGATCATAATATTTGACAAGATTTGGTATCTTTCTCCAACAGTCCTGGGGCAAGAGGTGCGGCATACAGGTCATCAGTGTATCCCAGGGCAACACAGAGGCAAACAGGATAAACAACCATGCATGCACACACTCACACCAGAGGGAAACTTAGAAGGTCCAAACATCAAGCTTAAAACTAAGCTGAAAACTGACAATGTAGTGTACCGAGTTATTATGTGAACTTTCTCTGCTACTTTCTCATACTACCCTACAATTTTACATTATTTGCTGTTATTTCAACTTTTAACTTTGTTCTCTCTCTTTTCTCTTCCTAGAAGCTACACCTGGCCTGTCTACCTGTCACACCTTCCTGGAGGGGGGCATCTTCCAAGCTTCTGCTGCTAACAACCTAATGCTCACCTTCTAACGATGATACACTTGGCCCTGTCTTTCAGTGTATAACCCTATTTTTCTCCTAAACATCGCTACTGACTGAGCTTTTACTGTGACTAACTGTATGTCCTCTCTCTCATACTCTAGACTTGAGTACTGGCTCAGAGTTTATCTGTTTTTTCTTCCTAGGTGAAACGACTAAAGGAGCTACATCCATTAACATTAATTTTCCTTCCCAGAGAAAGTACTCCTGGATCAGTGCTTCTTTGTTCTCTTTGTGTCTCTGCTCTGTTGTCTCAAACCCCTAGTCGGTCATGGGATTAATTGGAATGTATGTACCTGACTTGAAATCTGTATGATTCCACTAAATTGATTTAGCCCATTATAGTTACCCACCTTTCACACAATGCAACAGGATACAACACTCGCCAATTATTTTTACATGCCTTCCTCCCTCCCTGTTGGATGGAGTAAGGGGGAGTCAGGTTTAGCCTAAACCGGCTCAGTAATGGTTGAGGTGCAAACACACCCTCCATTTCTGCTTCATGTTTGACTCCTTCTCTTTTCCAGTGGTTATATTCGGTCTGACACAGAGAGGTACCCCAATCCTTGTGGTGTTTAGTATAACAATGGCCACCAGAGGGCTCTAGATGGACAACCTTTATGAGGTTATTATTTTACTTAGTACCCCTACACATAGCCCATTCTAAAATGTGTTGTGAATTGGTGCTATGTAAATAAAACTGAATTCAATTGCATTGAATTGAAGCATGATAAGCTACTCCTTTTTTTTTTTTACCAGCCTAGTTCCATATAAAGGTCTAAACTCATTGCAGGCAATGTGATGAATTTTTGCTTGAGAACACAGCCCATTGGTAAGGACTGATTTCTGAATTATTGTTAGTCAATATTATTATTATTATTATGTTGACAACTGCAAAGAACATCAATCAAAAAGGGATTCAGCCAAAGCCCAGCATTTTTGCTTCGCTGTTGAACTCAGTGTTTAAAGCACTGTGAAGCTGCAGCAATGAGTGAGAGGAAAGCCACGTCATTACCAGTGATAAGAAGCTGATTCTGAACAAAAGTTGAGCACGTTGTAGCGCATATTTAGTCAATGACATGTACGCACAACAGTATATATTTGATCACTTATTTTTTGACATTTTAGGGGAACCTGAGCTTCCCTTACAGTCTCAGAGCAATCGGCACTGATGTACACTATAAAAACTTTTTTGGTGGGGAGGAAGACAGACATTTCTAAGGTATGGGCAATGATTAAAAGGATGAATGGGATTAAAAGAGTGAGTGGATATCCAATAGTAAATAATAGGGAAATATCAGCAGTGAAAGATAAAGAAAAGGCGGAAATGTTGGTAAAGGGGTTTGTTAAAAATCATAGTTCTGAAAATATTAGTGAAGAAGGGAAAAAAGGACGCGAAAAGACAATTTTAGAGAATAAGGAGTTATTGGAGCAAATGGAAGATTCAAATGATTCATTAAATATGTTGTTTACAATAAGAGAGCTGAATAGGGCACTTAAAAATATAAATTATCAGCTCCAGGAAAAGATCAGGTTTGTTATGTGATGATAAGTAATTTAAGTGAAACATCTAAAAATATTTTAGATGTTTTATTAGAATTGTATAATCGAGTATGTGAGGATCGAGAATTGCCAAAAAGTTGGAAAGAAGCAGTGATTATACCAATTTGATGAGACAAAACCAGAAAATTACTGACCTGTAGCTTTAACATCAAACATTTGTAAAATAATGGCGAGAATGATAAATGAAAGATTGTTATCAGTCAGTCAGTCATTTTCTATCGCTTATTCCATAGTGGGTCGCGGGGAAGCTGGTGCCTATCTCCAGCAGTCTATGGGCGAGAGGCGGGGTACACCCTGGACAGGTCGGAAAGATTGTTATATTATATGGAAAAAAATAAAGGTCTTATATCAATGTATCAGAGTGGGTTCTGGAGATGGAGAAACACAATGGATCCAGTATTACGTTTTGAGAATGATATTAGAAAGGCTCAAGTGAATAAAGAGACTGTTGTGGCGGTATTTTTTATATTGAAAGATATAATGTGGAGGGAAGAGTTATTAATAAAAATTAGAAGAATGGGAATAAATGGTCGTATGTTTAGATGGGTTGAGAATTTTTTTAAAGGAAGACAAATACAAGTGAGGATAGGGAAGGAGTATTCTGAGAGACTGAATATAGAAAATGGAACACCAAAGGGCAGCACTGTAAGCCCGTTATTATTTTCTGTTATTTTTAATTAGGGTTTTTAAAGGGGAAGTAGGGGGGAAGGGGTTTTTTCATTTTTTGTGATGATGGAGCAATGTGGAAAAGGGGGAAGGGAAATTTTAAAGTTTTTTGTAAAGAACTGCGGGGGCAATTTCATTTTGTAGAAAATGGTAATAAAGGGGGTTTTAATTGTTTAAAAACTAAAAAATGTTTTTTTACAGAAAAACATTTTTGATGAAAAAATAAGTAAAATTTTTATGATCGGTTTTGGGCCTTGGGCCCCCCCCAGGGGAGCGGAGGGGTGTTGGGGAAGGGCGTCTGGGTGTTCTGCGGGGTCTGCTGAGTCTGCTGCCCCGCGCCCCCGGGTCCCGGAAAAGTGGAAGACGAGAGTACGAGACGAGTACGATTGGGAAAAATTTAAATTAAAAATTTAAGTTTTTTGGGTTGTGGTTTGATAAAAGAATGACATGGGGGTAAAAAAATAGGAAAATATTAGATAAATGAAAAGTTTTAAAATAATGAGGTTTTTGGGTTGGAACGATGGGTAACTGATAGAAAGGATTGAAAGCCTTTTACTGGTTTAATTTAGGTCATTTGGATAGGGGTTATTTTTAAAATCCCCGCGCAAACAAATCTCCAAAAGTAAATTTTGATTCAAATTTAAAATTTAAATAGAGCATTACGGTTAAAATGGGAAAACCCTCTTAAATTAGAAGGGACCAGGTATCTTTGAATTTTGGGCAAATTTTACAAGGACAAAGAAATGACCATCCAACATAAATGCTTACAACGGGTTGGAAAAGGGAAAAAAATCAAAGCTTTGGAGGATAAAAAATTCTAAAGAAAATAAAATTCATTTAGAAAAATTAGTATAGCTTTCCCCCATTCCCTACAGTCCCCCTTGGGAATTCCTATGCAAAAATAGTTTTTTTCATTATTGAAAAGAAGAACCCAAAAATATGTTTTTCATAAATAAATATATTGTAAAGAATACATAAAACCGGTATTATAATTATTTACAATTCATCAGAATCAGAATAGAATCAGTTTTTAAAATTTTTTCATACAAAAAGGGAATTTGACTCCGGTCATTTTGTCTTTGATTTTGTTTTTGCATCAAAATTAAATTTACAATGTACAATATACACATACATAAAAAAGGTGCATTTTCAACATCTGTATGCTGTTGTTTTGTACTCTATTGAATGTTTTAACAGAGAAACGTGGGGGGAAAAAACGTCTCTGTGGCGGCTGGTTTTTGGAACAGCGCTCTGTAGCGTCGGCCTGAAGGTTTAAAACCTGTCTGCAGAGATTTTAGCAGCTCTTTCCTGACCTAGACCTTTAAATCCGGATGGAGGGGGAAGGTCAGCCTGATGATTCTCTCGAAAATCCTGATTATTCATTGCAGTCTGGACCTGTCCTGTTTTTTGGATGAACCAAACCCCACTGAGATGGATGAAGACAGGACAGACTGAATGAGGCAGTGTAGAAGATGGCCCGGGAGCTCCTGTGGAAGGTTGTATTTTGAGTTTCCTTAGGAAGTACAGTCTCTGCTGGGCCTTCTTTCGAACAGTGTCTATGTGCGAAGACCATCTCAGGTCCTCAGAGATGGTGGTTCCTAAAAACCTGAAGTGGTCCACAGCCGATACAGTGTTTTTTTGAGGATGGTGAGGGGGGTGTATGGAGGTGGTGTTTTTCCGAAAGTCCACCACCATCTCCACAGTCTTGAGTGGTTAGCCCAGGGGAGTTCTGATACACCATGTCCAGCCGATCCCCCTCCATCTGTATGCAGACTCATCACCGTCCTGGATCAGTCCAATGACAGTGGTGTCATCTGCAAACTTAAGAAGTTTTACGGAGAAACCGCTGAGGTGCAGTCATTTGTGTACAGGGAGAAGAGGAGTGGGATAGAACACACCCCTGGGGGCACCAGTACTCTTGATCTGCTTCGGGAGAAAGGGTTCCCCCCTCTCACCTGCTGCTTTGGTCTGTCAGGAAGCTGTTGATCCACTGACAGGTTGGAGGCTGGGCGTTTGAGCTGGGTGAGCTTCTGGTGGAGGATGTCTGGTATGATGGTGTTGAAGGCCGAGCTGAAGTCTACAAACAGGATCCTGGCGTAGGTCCCTGGGTGGTCGAGGTGTTGCAGGATGAAGTGTAGACCTAAGTTAACAGCATCATCTGCCGACCTGTTTGCTCGGTAAGCAAACTGCAGGGCGTTCAGTAGAGGACCTGTAGTGTCTTTCAGGTGCTTCAACACCAGCCACTCAATTGATTTCATGACCACAGACGTAAGGCCTGTAGTCATTTAATTCTAGGATGGTTGGTTTCTGGGGTACTGGGATGATGGTGATCCTCCAGCTTTCTTTTTTTTCATGCGCTGAAAGAGCCTGTATACATCATCCTCGGAGATCTTTAGTGCAGGCAGAGGATCTGAAGTTAGGGGGTTGGTTACTTTATGGGAGGAATTTGTTCCTGAATGGGATGTGGAGGAGATGGTTGGGGGGGAATGGCTTTTTATGTCTGCAGTAGAAGCCATCGAGGGTTAGCCAACGAGGACTTTTTGGGGGAAAAGGGGGGGGGGGCTCCTGTAGGCAGTCAGGTTTCTTCAGACCAGTCCATAAAGCTGAAGTGTCACCAGTAGAAGCTGTTTTTCAGCCTCTCACTGTAAGTTCTTTGGGGCTGCTTTGTTTTCCCCTTTTTTATCTGTTCCTGGCCTGCCTGTACCCGCGCCAATCACCACTGCTGTGAGCTTCTTCCTGTGGAGTAAACCATGGCTTGTTGTTCCCAAAGGTGCAGAAGGTCTTGGTCTGCATACACATCCTCACAGAAATGTATATATACTGATACATCAAAAATACTGCAAATGGATAGGAATAGCTTATATCGTACCACAATTTAATATTAAAGTAGGAAAAAGTGTAAGTGATGGAGTATCGGTTTATAAAGGAGAAATGCTTTTGATTTACTTCTAGCAGTTCAGTGGGTGGAAGAGGTTAGACCATTAAAAATCAATCATTTACTCAATCTTTTTCATCATTGGCATTTTGCAATATAGTAAATCAGTAGTATTTTTAAGTGAAATACAACAAACACTTTATAGAATCATTATGATGGGTTTTACAGTTTCTTTTTTTTTGGGGGTTCCAGGTTAAGGTGAATGAAATGGCAGATAGTATGGCTAAAGAAGAGTAAAAAACCGATAATGGCTGACATTAATGCTGGCTAGTGTAAAAGAAATAAAAAAAATAAAAAAAAAAAATGGAAGAGAGGTGGCAAAAGTTATGGGGGAAAAAAGGAAAGGACACTGGTTTTATAAAATACAAAGGAAAATGGAGAAAGAGAAAACAGAAAGAAAAAAAGGAGAAAAAGGACAATTTTATATACATCTTAGAATTGGACATACTGGATTGAAGAGAACCTTATTTATAGAAGGGAAAAACTCAAAAAAGAAATGTGAGTCCTTACCAGTTGGTGGCGGTAATGCTTCTTCAGTTGTTTGCCAACCGTCAATGTAATAAAGAAGAAAAGAAGAATACGAAACTCTATGCACCAATTTTGTTGTTTGTCAACCGCCCACAACAAAGAAAGAAGAAGAAGGCGAGTTCTAGCTACTCAGTAACTGTTAAAAGGATCTTTTGAAGAGAAGCAACAACAAAGATTGGGGAAAGACGCCTCAAACGGGGGCAGAGAGCAGCAGTGGGAAGATTTCCCAAAAACAGCTAAAGAGGACAAAGAAGATCAGCTGCGTCCCCAAACATCCTGGAGGGGGTTTCAACCCTAAAGTTCTGCTGCACAGATTGGTTTTGATTTTTTTCTTTCAGTTACAGTTTAGGAACATTTTGGTGACTAATGGATTAGCTTCTTAAAGCCCAAATGTCCCCATAGACTTAAAACGTAAACGCTTCGTTACTCGGTGGGAACGACCCACGTCCGCCATTTTGATTGTTTTGTTGCCCTTAGACACCGATACAAGTTTGCTTAGAAACTAGTTAAGCCACATTGTTTAGATGAAAGAGGTTGCCAAAATAAGTTGTCGCTCGTTTTAATAAGATAATGAGAATTTTTAACATATTGGGTCTTCTCTGTCTGTTCGATAGCAATGTCTTTTAGAAGTAAGGACTGTGTATCAACAAGTTTCTGTAAAAGCGTACGTAGGCTGCCATGACAGACGGCTACTTCCGCTGTCCGGTTTTATAGTTCCGGGTAACCGGAACCACTAGAATTAATGAAAAATTCCGTTAAATTTTGCTATAATGGGCGGCAGTTTAATTATGATTTCGGGTTTAACTTGTGCTGTTGTCGGCTGTCACAATCAACAACTTCAAAAGACCTGTCCGTACTCTATGCCGAGGAAGGAGGATCGGAAACGAGCGTGGCTGTCAGGTTTAAAACTCAAATACCCCGCGAAGAGAGTTTATGTTTGAACCTTTCGTACTCGTACTCGTCGTCTTCCGCTTATCCGGAACCGGGTCACGGGGGCAGCGGACTCAGCAGGGGCCAGAACCCCCCTCCCCAGACCCTCTCCGTCCCTCCGGGGGGAGCCCAAAGGGTTCCCAGGCCAGCCGAGAGACATAGTCCCTCCAGCATGTCCTGGGCCTCCCCTGGGCCTCCTCCCGGTGGGACGTGCCGGAAAAACCTCCCGAGGAAGGCGTCCAGGAGGCATCCGGTATAGATGCCCGAGCCACCTCAACTGGCTCCTCGATGTGGAGGAGCCCAATCTACTCCCAAGGCCCCCCCCTCCCCTAAAATCTCTAAGGGATTGCCGGGCAAACTACAGAGGACCCGTTTCAGCTGCTTGTATCCGGGATCTCGTTCTTTCGGTCATGACCCAAAGTTCATATTCATAGGTGAGGGTAGGAACGTAGACCGACCGGTAAATCGAGAGCTTCGCTTTTTCGGCTCAGCTCTCTCTTCACCACAACGGACCGGCACAGCGCCCCCATTACTGCGGCAGCCGCACCGATCCGTCTGTCGATCTCCCGCTCCATTCTTCGCTCACTCGTGAACAAGACCCCGAGATACTTGGACTCCTCCACTTGAGGCAGGAACTCCCCTCCAACCTGAAGAGGACAAGCCACCCTTTTCCGGTTGAGTTGCACCTTTCATTTTATCGATAAAAAGCCCACAGAGCTACACTCCGACCCGGAGCTTTATCTGGGCTATGACCGGCCCACACCAAAGAAAGAAGGCGGTTCATCCGGACCTGTGTGAGCCAGACAGCTTCCAGCAACATCAACAAAACGGCCAAATTTGTTCCCGGTGAGTGAAATTGTAAATGTGTTTGGTTCCTGTTTCACATTTTAATCATTCAATCCTCAGCTTTTACTGATTTATAGCCTATGGTGAATGGTATTAGCATCAGCGCCCACTGGTTGCAGTAAAAACTGTTATGCAGTGTTAGTCTGGATGTTTTAGTATGTTTCTAATTCAGTTCAATTCAAAGGTACTTTATTTATCCCAAAGGGAAATTAAATATTTGATTAGCAGCCAAGTATAATTTTTAAAGACAAAACGGTTGGTAATTAACTCCAGTCGCATGCTGGCAGAAGTGTATATGGCTTCATTAACAGTCCCAGAATAGCTTTTCATTTAGCAACTTGGTAAAATTCAACAATCCATTTTCCAAATAAAATCTGTTGTAGAAAAAACTGTTTTTACCAAGACAGAGACCGATGATTGTCACTCAGAATCAGCTTTATTATAATCTTGCAAGAGAGAAGGAGTTTTTACAGCATTGGAGACTAGAGAAAGCAAAGGTTCGCCTTATAAGCTACAACGGTTTTCAAGGTAACTCTCATGAGACCCAGAGAGACGAGGTCCCAGACATAATCTTAACAGTGTGGCATACATATCGTCTCACACAGCTGCAAGCAGAAGGCTGAGAAACCATTACTCTATGACTAAATAAGAGAAGAATGGAACAACACTGAGGGGTTCTAATACTTTTGTTAGTTCCTGTAGAGTATCAAGTAGAAAAGAAGGCAAGGCACTAAAATCTTCCATAACAATCGACCCTCTTCGATTTTAATGAAACTCGTTTCATATGTTATCGAACACTGAAGAAAACAAAATAAATTTTATGAATGACAATGAAGGGTAAGTAAAAAAATTTTAAATTTTAAAAAGTGAATTGATTAAATAATAAAAATTTAACAAAAAAAATTTAAAATAACAAAAGAAAAAAAAAGAGTAAAATAATAAAAACGAATAAAAATGTACGAATTGGTAGGAAAAAAATTAAAATAAAACTGATTACTAAAAACCAAAATTTAAAACTTCCCAAAACTACCATAACTGTCAACCTCTGTGTGGGCAAAAAGATCCGTCAGGGGAAAAAAACGTTGTGTATAAAACACCTATCAACTAACTTTGTAGGGGAAATTAATATAATCAACAACATTTTAAGGAATGACCAAATAAACCGAATACACAAAGAATATAATGAATTAAAACACTCAAAAATCAATTAAAGTAAGAAAAATAAATAATAATAATAAAATGAAATAATGATTCATCAACTGTGTGTGTGTTTGACACACATCTACATCATTAGAATCAAGAAGATTATGTGAACAGATGGAAATTGAACATTGATAAAACTTTAAAAAACATCATCATGAGAGTCACTTTTAGACTCATCAGAGCAATCCAAGGGTTCCCCTTCACCTGTGAGGAGGGGCATCTGATATGACCTAGAGGTAATCAATCTATTAAAGTACGCAGGCAGGGCACAGCAAATGAGGATACCTGCGAAGGTGGCAAAAGAAGTCATACCTGCAATGATCAGAATCAGCTTTATTGCCAAGTTTGTACATACAAACAAGGAATTTGACTCCGGTACACTTTGCTCTTTGGTTTTTGTTTTTGCATTACAGAATATACATATTTACAATGTACAAATATACACTATATAAATAAAAAAAAAAGGGCATTTGCAACATCTGTATGCTGTTGTTTTTTACCTTTTTAAGTTCAACAGAGAAAAAAGCCCTGGGGAAGAAAATGTCTCTGTGGCGGGGGTTTTTTGTAACACCGCTCTGTAGCGTCGGCCTGAAGGTTAAAAACTCTGTCTGCAGAGATTTTTGCAGCTCTTTTCCTGACCCTAGACCCTTTTAAGTCCCGGAGGAGGGAAGGTCAGCCTGATGATTCTCTCTGCAGTCCTGATTATTCGTTGCAGTCGGGACTGTCCTTTTTTGGATGAGCCAAACCCCCACTGAATGGATGAAGACAGGACAGACTGAATGATGGCAGTGTAGAAAATGACCAGCAGCTCCTGTGGAAGTTGTAAATTTGATTTCCTCAGGAAGTACAGTCTCTGCTGGGCCTTTTTTCGAATAAAGTGTCTATGTGTGAAGACCATCTCAGGTCCTCAGAGATGGTGGTTCCTAGGAACCTGAAGAGGTCCATAGCCGAGACAGTGTTGTTGAGGATGGTGAGGGGGGTGTATGGGGGTGGTGTTTTCCGAAAGTCCACCACCATCTCCAAAGTCTTGAGTGGGTTTAGTTCCAGGCAGTTCTGGCTACACCAGTGTATCAGCCGATCCACCTCCTGTCTGTATGCAGACTCATCACCGTCCTGGATCAGTCCAATGACAGTGGTGTCGTCTGCAAACTTAAGGAGTTTCACGGACGAGTCTGCTGAGGTGCAGTCATTTGTGTACAGGGAGAAGAGGAGTGGGGATAGAACACACCCCTGGGGGGCACCAGTACTACTTGATCTGCTTCGGGAGAAGATGCTCCCCAGTCTCACCTGCTGCTGTCGGTCTGTCAGGAAGCTGTTGATCCACTGACAGGTGGAGGCTGGGATGTTGAGCTGGGTGAGCTTCTGGTGGAGGATGTCTGGTATGATGGTGTTGAAGGCCGAGCTGAAGTCTACAAACAGGATCCTGGCGTAGGTCCCTGGGTGGTTGAGGTGTTGCAGGATGAAGTGTAGACCCAAGTTAACAGCATCATCTGCCGACCTGTTTGCTCGGTAAGCAAACTGCAGGGCGTCCAGTAGAGGGCCTGTGATGTCTTTCAGGTGCTTCAACACCAGCCGCTCAAAGGATTTCATGACCACAGACGTCAGGGCTACAGGCCTGTAGTCATTTAATCCTAGGATGGTGGGTTTCTTGGGCACTGGGATGATGGTGGCTCGTTTGAAGCAGGAGAGGACCTCACACTTCTCCAGTGACTTGTTGAAGATCCGGGTGAAGATCGGAGCGAGTTGATGTGCGCAGGCTTTCAGGCATGATGGGGAGATGTTATCAGGTCCTCCAGCTTTCTTTGTTTTCATGCGCTGAAAGAGCCTATTTACATCTTCCTCAGAGATCTTTAGTGCAGGCAGAGGATCTAAAGGTAGGGGGTTGGTTGCTTTACTGGTCGAACTTGTTCCTGAATGGGATATGGAGGAGTTGGTTTCAGGTGTGAATGGCTTCTTGTCATGTCTGCAGTAGAAGCCATTCAGACGGTTGGCCAGGCGAGGACTTTGTTCAGGAAGGGTAGTGAGGTAGTCAGGTTTCTCAGACCAGTCCATACAGCCGAAGTGTCACCAGTAGAAAGGCTGTTCTTCAGCTTCTCACTATAGCTTCTCCTTTGTTAGTCTGTTCCTGGCCTGCCTGTACCGCGCCCAATCACCACTGCTGTGAGGTTCTTCCTTGTCCCTGCGCAGATTCCTGAGATGTGGAGTGAACCATGGCTTGTTGTTCCCAAAGGTGCAGAAGGTCATGGTCTGCACACACATGTTCTCACAGAAACTGATGTATGATGTCACCACATTAGTTAGTTTGTTTAAATCAGTGGCTGAGGTTTCAAAAACAGTCCAGTCTGTGCATTCAAAGCAGGCCTGTAGCATCTGCTTCGATTCCTCAGTCCACTTTTTAACAGTGTGAACCACGGGTTTGGAAGCTCTTAGTTTCTGTCTGTAAGTTGGGATGAGTGGGATGAGAATAAAACCCTTCAATTTACCAAAGGTAGCAGTAAACCAATCAGACAAAGAATCAGCACCAGAGTCAGGGAGCCAGGGTGCATAATCCAACCAGAGCTCTGGTTACTGAACCATCAGGTTGTTATTTGCCTGTTAAGCCTGTTATTTGGAATAAAAGTACAACATAAAAGACCAAACATGGCACAAACACCTCCCTTTTCAATTCAATTCAGTTTTATTTATATAGCGCCAATTCACAACACATGTCGTCTCAAGGCACTTCACAAAAGTCAGGTACATACATTCCAGTTAGTTCTAACCATTGAACAGTGCAGTCAGATTCTGTTATTTATTCAAATTGGATAAAAAGTTTTTCTATCTCAGGAAACCCAGCAGATTGCATCCAGTCAGTGACTTGCAGCATTCCCTCCTCCCGGATGAGCATGTAGAGATAGTGGACAGTCACTGGTGTTGACTTTGCAGCAATCCCTCATACTGAGCATGCATGTAGCGACAGTGGAGAGGAAAAACTCCCTTTTAACAGGAAGAAACCTCCAGCAGAACCAGGCTCAGTGTGAGCGGCCATCTGCCACGACCGACTGGGGGTTAGAGAGAACAGAGGAGAGACACAAAGAGAACAAAGAAGCACTGATCCAGGAGTCCTTTCTATGGGAAGGAAAATTAATGTTAATGGATGTAGCTCCTTTAGTCGTTTCACCTAGGAAGAAAAAACAGATAAACTCTGAGCCAGTTTTCAAGGTTAGAGTCTGAAGAGAGCACATAGAGTTAGTCACAGTAAAAGCTCAGTCAATTGACATGTCTAGGAGGAAGAATGGGTTAAACACTGAAAGACAGGGCCATGTGGATCATCGGTAGAGGGTGAGCATTAAGTTGTTGCCAGCAGAAGCTCGGACGATGCCCCTCTCCAGAAAGGTGTCACAGGTAGACACAGAGTCAGGCCAGGTGTAGATTCTAGGAAGAGAAAAGAGAGAGAACAAAGTTAAAAGCTGAAATAACAGCAAATAATGCAACATTGGAGAGTAGTGTGAGAATGTAGCGAAGAGGGTGAAAGTGGTCATTATGTCCTCCAGCAGCCTAAGCCTGTAGCAGCATAACTACACAGAAAGTTTCAGTTCAGTTTATTTAGTTAAACGGCGCTTATTTTCAACATTGTCGTTCTAAGGCACCCCACAAAGGGTCCCACTGATGGTCATTGTTATACTAAAAACCACAAGGATTGGGATACCTCTCTCTGTCAGACTGATTATAACCAATGGGAAAAAGAAGGGGTCATACAGGTAGCAGAAATGGAGGGTGTGTTTGCACCTCAACCATAACTGAGCCGGTTTAAGCTAAACCTGACTCCCCCTTACTCCATCCAACAGGGAGGGAGGAAGGCTCCCTCCCTGATAAACTAAGCCGCTCTAACTATAAGCTTTATCAAAAAAGAAAGTTTTAAGCCTATCCTTAAAAGTAGACAGGGTGTCCGCCTCGTGGACCAAAACCGGGAGCTGGTTCCACAGGAGAGGAGCCTGATAACTAAAGGATATGCCTCCCATTCTACTTCTAGAGACTCTAAGAACCACCAGTAAACCTGCAGTCTGAGAACGAAGTGCTCTGTTAGGAACGTATGGAACAATCAGATCTCTGATGTATGATGGAGCTAAATCATTAAGGGCTTTTTATGTGAGGAGGAGAATTTTAAATTCTATTCTGGATTTAACAGGGAGCCAATGAAGGGAAGCTAAAGTAGGGGAAATATGATCTCTCTTTTTAATTTTCATCAGAACTCTGCTGCAGCATTTTGAATCAGCTGAAAGCTTTTAACTGCATTTTGTGGACATCCTGATAGTAAAGAATTACAATAGTCCAGCCTTGAAGTAACAAATGCATGGACTAGTTTTTCAGCATCAATCCTGGACAGGATATTTCTAATTTTGGCAATGTTCCAGAGATGAAAAAAGGAAATCCTAGAAACCTGTTTAATACGGGATTTAAATGACATGTCCTGGTCAAAAATAACACAAAGGTTTTTTACTTTATTATCGGAGGTCAATTTAATGCCATCCAGGTTAAGTGATTGACTGAGCAGTTTCTTTTTTGAAGACTCCGGTCCAAAGACGACAACTTCTGTCTTGTCTGAATTTAGAGGCAAAAAATTTAAAGTCATCCAAGTTTTTATGTAGTCTGTCTAACTGGTTGGGTTCATCAGGATTTATGGATAAGTAAAGCTGAGTATCATCAGCGTAACAGTGAAAATTTATCCTATGCTGCCTGATAATTTTACCTATTGGAAGCATATATATAGTAAAGAGAATAGGCCCAAGTACTGAACCCTGTTGTACTCCATATTTATTTTATTATTCTTTGTTGAATGTGTTCGATATATTTGCACTTTAAAATATCGTGCAAGTTAAAATGTTCTTTTAAAAAAGAAAGCAGCAAGTAATGTTTTGAAAGTTTATATGTTGTTTGTTTTATTTGAAAGTGGTTGTTTCCAAAAAAGCCACCAACCAGTTATACTTCCTGTCTGCTCCTTAGATCTTTTACTCCACAGCAACTGTGGATGAAGTTGTAAAAAATACAAACAAATATTTATAAAAAATATCAAATGTCTTTATCATGGTTACGTATTTTCGGTAACAAAAAACAATGTCACAAGGTGCTGTCATATGTTTCTCCCTGGGGAGGAGGAGGTAATCCCTTAGAACTGAACTGCTGTCCCATACTGACAGCCTTGCCACACCCCTTACTTACTGGTAATGGGGGGAATATTCCTTTAAAACCTGCAGACGTCTCCACAAGAGTTTAGAGCTTCATGGCACCCTAATCGCCTTCCCCCTAACTTACTGGTTAGGGGAGCCTCACTCAACCGTACAGGGAGGGGAGTCTACTGGTGAAGTATTGTTCACCGGTGCGCAGCGTGGCATCAACCGCGCCAGCGCCTTTTTTGACAAGGTGGGAAAAATCCCAGATCCCCTTTGTCCCCAGTAGAAAACAGTTTTTTTGGGGGGATTTTAATTTTTTTTTATTTTTGTATTTCATGTTAACTTTTAATTTTAGTCTATGAGAACCATTTAAACTTTTGAAATTTTGAATCTTTTATAATTTCATTTTCAGGCCTTTGGTTACTTTTATCAAACTATTAAGTAAATTAATATTGATGATAATTAATTAAATTATGCTGATTCACCGTCTCTGGAAGAAAAAAATGGGGGTTCTTTTGAATTCCAGTGCTAAGTCTCCAAATACACAGGGTCAGCAGTCCTCCACCCCTTTTAAAACAAAAGGGGTTTTGGGCAGGGGAAACTCTTCCCAGGTTTTTATCCCGAAAACCCCCTTGCCGATTTCCCCCGGGAAGAACCCAGTCAAGGGAAATCCCATCCTCGTCGCCATTTTTTTGTAGAAAAAATTTTTTTTTTTACCAAGACAGAGACCCCAGATTTTCACTCAGAATCAGCTTTATTTAATCTTTTCAAAGAGAGAAGGATTTTTTACTTGGGGCAAAGAGTTGGCTCAGTAGTGCTGCCAAATCATTTTTACTAAGGAAAAAAGCAAAAATTTTTTTCTTTTGAGCTACAACAGTTTTCAAGGTAACTCTCATAAAAAACCCAGAGAGACGAGGTGAAACCTGTTGTCCTAGACATGTTGACCATGGAAAAGGAAATTACACAGTGTTGGCATACATGTTATCTCATACGAGTGAATACGAGAAGGTTGAAAAACCATCTCTATAAGACTAAACAGAACCACCTGTCCTAACCCAGGAGGCAGAAGAGAATAACACAGAACGGTTAGATTCAGAGTATCTAACTCCTAAGAAAGCAAGGCACTAAAATTTTCCATAACAAATCAAAACAATTTTGTTTTGTGCTGGGACATCAATA
>JAHHUM010002610.1:418473-437730 GCA_036173005.1 Crenichthys baileyi | reverse complement strand
GTTTTGTGGTTTTATTAAACAATGTTTTCATTCTAGATTTGCATAAAAATAAATCCAGCTAATGGTGTTCCTCATCAGATTTCATAGTAAACACCTTTCACACTTGCAGCGGACACTGTAACACAGAGTGTTTGCGCCTCCTACCCTTGTGTCCTCTTCTCTCCACAAAAGCTCCTGTTCAGCCTCGTGAAGCTCCTCTGCAGGATCATATGTGTAAACAGGTAACAGCTGATGGCGAAGTCTGTCGACTCTAAGGCAGAAGATGAAGCGCAACGTTAGTTCAATAGGTCACACTGAGGAAGTGGGATGACGTGATCAAGTTGAAGCACTGTGCCAGCTAATCAATACTATTAGTTTGGTCTCACCTCCTTTTCCTACGTAGATACACAATCTAGAACACACAAATTAAAAAGTGCATGAGAGCTGCATCTTTCTTAACCTTAAATGAACACAAATTCTGATTAACTACTTACCAAAGCTGTAGCAATTCCAGCAATAGTCATAAGGAGGAGTGGCACCAGCACATAGCTCACCGCCACACCCCCATCTTTGTGGGCAGGGGGCTGAGTGGTAGTGCTGTTCATTCTAATTACCGTTCAAGGGGAAAAGTGCCACAGGGGGCCTGCTTGTGTGTGGGATCTCTGTACAAGCACCAGTCCACCCTCCTCCCCCCGTTGGCTGACCCTGAGTTGCAGCGGCTCTGTCGTCAGGCTACCCCTTTGTTTATGCCTCATCCTCCTCGTTCATGTGACTTCCACATGGTATCACTGGCCTCCCTAATCAACGAGCAATCTGAGGGAACACAAAATGGAAATAGTCAGCACACATTTACCTGCCAGTCAAGGAAAGCGTAAAATACAGACAAAGAGACAGAATGAGTAGTTAGAGAACCAATCAGGGTGCTGTGACTATTGGAAAAATTAGGTTAAATGCTTCAATAATCAAACAGGCCAACGTTAGCAAGTCGCATTTTACTGATTTGCCCCAATTAGCAGTTGGTAAACAGGGGAAGCCATCTAAACCAACGTATCCCTTACCTACCACTAAGACATCTCATTTAAGCTCCACCTGACAGCTGTGATAATAGTGTCTTCAACGTTACAAATAATTTCTGTTTAGCTACTGTAACTTGACGGGGGGTTCGTTGCAGCATTGCGCAAAAAGCTGATAAAAACATGTTGTGTCATAAACATAACATTCTCGGTCAGTAAGACAAAATACGTACTCTAACGTACTCTAACGTTTATTGTTCATTTTAGGTAAATTCTTACTCACTCTGCAGTATGAAAAACCTTCCTCTAGACTAACGTTTCCCAGCCTCAGACAGACGACCTTTCACTACCAGTAAAAACAATGTAAGAGCTTCCGGTTAGAACTCTTCAGAATAAAAGCACTAGAATTTCATGACGGAAAATAAAATAAAAGTAATTTTAAGGAAATGTATTTTATTGTAATTGTATATCAATGACCAACACAAAGTAATGTAATTTATGTGCATTTGTACTGACCCGGCAGCTAGAGACTGAAGTATTTGCCCATTCTTCACAAAATAGTTCAAGGTCAGTCAGATATGATGAATCCAGTAAAAATTTTCAATTTGACTTAGGTCTGGACTTTGACTCGGCCAAAACATAATTATACTTTGATCTAAAACATTTAGTTTACTCATGGGGCTGCACGGTTGCGCAGTTGGTAGCACTGTGTCTTTCAGCATGGGGTTTGCATGTTCTCCCCGTGAATGCATGGGTTCTCACCGGGCACTCCGGCTTCCTCCCACAGTCCAAAGACATGCCTGTTAGGTTAATTGGTCACTTTAAATTGCCCTTAGGTGTATGAATGAGTGTGTACATGGTTGTTTGTGTGTTGCCCTGCGATGGACTGGCGACCTGTCCAGGGTGTACCCCGCCTCTCGCCCATAGACTGCTGGAGATAGGCACCAGCTCCCCCGCGACCCACTATGGAATAAGCGGTAGAAAATGACTGACTGAGTTTACTCTTGTGTTCTGTTCTTTGTATGTTGGGATTTGTTTGCTGCTGCTAATGTTATTTCATGAAATTGTGCGATGACATTAAAGACTTCTGACTAACACTCCGTTTATTTATATATATTATTTTGAAATGAAGCACAAAATAACTCCAGCACTGTTAGTAGTTTGCCACTAGATGTCACTATGCTTGCAGAAATCATGAAATGTGTGTTTTAGGAAATATGTGGAAACTTTATTGGTGGTTCAAACTTTTTATGTTCTTATTGTTTTCTCTTATGAATGATTTGTAGACCATATGTTGTTACATGGTTTTCGAAGCAATAGGGAAAAAACATGAATTCACTAAACGTTTTGCTTCCGTTTTGCGAAAGGCTGAGAACAGGCATTCCATGGGAATTATTTTTATTGTATGTGAATGTGTGAAAAAGCATGCAAAAAAAAGCTCTGTGACCCAAGTGATAAAATAAACAGTTTATAGTGATGGCAGTTTATTTGCTCTTGAAATAAAATTATTGTTAGTCTGGATAAGAAAAAAACAGCTTCTGACAAATCTAGTTGAAGGTCTGCAATAACCCCCTGTTTCATCCTGTTTGATGCTGAGATGCTTTGACAGGGTGCTTTGTCTTAGTGGAAGCTGCACCTCTGATTTAACAATGAAATGTGCTCAAATAGGTTCCTTGTATCTCAGTGCGGATGTTTCCTAACATCTTATGATAGAATTTTACTCTTTTCTAAAAAAAAACTAATAAATTAGAACATGTCTTTTCCCCCTCACCCAATTAGGGCTAAACATATTTTTTGCTTAAAGGTTAATAAAAATAAAGAAATCTGCCAATGTGGTGGCATCTTTTTATAATTAATGCCACTAAAAGTGTCTTGCAAAACCTTTCATACTACATGAATAATTTTTTTTACATTTTTAAATTTAAGGATTGTATATAAAATAACAACCCCATGTAGTATGTGTGATGTGGAAGGAAAATGATACACATATTTTTATTTACAAATAAAAATCTGAAAAGGTGTAGCGTGCATATGTATTTATCTCCATGTAGTCTGATAGACTAAAATAAAACAAAAGCATAATCAGCTGCCTTCAAAAGTCACCTACATCAATCCACCTTTTTGTGATTTAATATCATCATAAATACTTAACCAGCCCTTTGAAGTTACTTAGCGGTTTATCAGATAACATCAGTGAACAAATACTATCATGAGGACCAAGAAACATAGCAGGCAGGTCAGGCAGAAAGCTGTGGAGACGTTTAAAGTGGAGTTACATCATTAATCCACAACCCAAGTTCTAAACATCTCACAGAGCTCAGGTCAATCCATCATCTGAAAAGAAAAAATATGGCCCACCAGAAAACTTACCAATAGATGGTGACCCACCTAAACTAACACGCTGGAGAAGGAGATAACTGTTCATAGAAGCAGCCAAGAGGTCAATTTTAAATCTGGAGGAGCTGAAATTAACAGCTCAGGTGGCAGAATCTGTCAACATGATACCTGTTAGTCACAAACTCCACAAATTTGGTCTTTATGGAAGAGTGGCAAGATTTTCAAACTGTTGAAAAAGAAGCGAAAAGAATACTCCTCTGCTATTCGCCACAAGCAATGTAAAGAACAAAGCAAACATTAGCACTAAGGTGCTCTTGCCTGATAAAAGCTAAAACTTTTATTTTGCCTTCATGCACAACATGTTAAAAAGTTAACCTACCCTGAGCACACCCTCCCCACAGTTTACACATAGTGGTGGCAGCATCATGCTGTGGATTTGTTTTCCTGCAGCAGGGCCAATGAATTTGATTAGAGTTGATCAGAAAATGAATACAGGACAATCCTGGAGGAGAACATGTTCGAGGCTGCTAAAGACTTAAAAGTAGGGCAGTGCTCACCCTCCAACCGGACAATGATGCAAAATTTACAGAGTTACAAAGAAATAAGATTAGAACAAAAAGTCACCTTATGCGTTAGAGTCACCTTATGGCAAGAGTTAAAGAGTGATGTTTACAGATGCTCCCTCCAATATGACTGAGCTCAGTTTACGGATGCGCAAAGCTCGGAAAATAGAGGCAAAGACTTGCAGTGTGATTGCAGTGAAACTTGGAACTACAAAGTATTGACAGCTGTTTATTTGTGAAAAATAAAAAACTCAATTGTTTCCTTCCACTTTACAATCAGGCGCTAAATCGTGTTGATCCATCACATAAAATCCCAATAAAATACATTTATATTTATTACTGTAATAAGTAGAAACATGAAACAGTTCAAGGCAAAGTAATACTTTTCCAAGGCACTGTAAATGAGCAAATTAAACAATCAACAGGTGACCACAGCGTTCTTTTGTTTTTGAGTGGATGAGTCAGTTAGCAATTCACAGAGCAAAACCACCCACCGCCTACCCACCCCCAGCTCCCCTCCTCCTTTCGGGTATAGAGAGATGTGGGCGTGGTTTACATGGAAAAGAGGAGACGAACACCGCCTCTCAACGTGATCATTCTATTGGTTGAAAAGTAGAAATTACATTTAACTATCTCGCAATCAATTTTTTCCGTATTATTTTATTTTTTGAAATAACAATGTAAATAAAAAACAATCATTTTAATCAACAGTTAAACAAATAATAGCAATAGCACAATATTAATTATAACAATAATATTTGTATAATAACTGTACAATAATGATATTTCGCATAGCTTTCCAACGTTTATATGAGACCAATTCTAAGAGGATGATTTAGAAATCGCTTGGCTAACTCTTCCCCACTGCAGTCTATTTCTGCCGTCCATTGAGAGTAAAAGCTGGGCCATCCCCCCAGCGCGCGTCTGTGCCGTGGAGCTCCCCCCTTGGTGCGTGCATCGTGATCTCGTGGATGCAGAGTCTTGCAGAGAACGCAGGGTCACCTTCTGTTGTACTGCAAGGGGAAAATACGCTCTGATTCGCAGCAGATACTATTGGGCAGCAGCAGAAGCAGCATCTCTGGTAAGTGTTTACTGGCGGCTACGTCCGTGCATCATATGGATTAGAAGCTGAGCATCCTTTCAGCGAAGGGCGAGATGGAGAAATCTGCATAACTCTCCATCATGTTGGCTAGCGTCTCGCTGCTGCTTCTAATGCAGCAAAACCCGAACAGATTCTGAGGCGATTCTGTTCGCGTTTTGTAGTTTGTGATTATGCATGCGTCATGTTACATGATGTACCGTTGTTTGCATACGCCATGGGGGAAGACGGTCCATCTCGCCTCACCTTGAATTAATGTACGCTTTGTTGAGTAGTCCAATTTTGGTTTACTCCACGTAATGTCCTGGTTTTAGCCAAGATTGTACAATTATATGTCATTGTTTTTACTCACCATCGCTTTCTGTTTACAATAATAATTAGGATGGGCAAATTTAACCGTATAACAAACGTGCGTTCTGAGCAGAAAAATGTAGCTCAAAATTAATTTCATACTAATTTAATATGTAGGTGAAGGCGATGTAGTCAAGGCTTTATTTGCCTGCCGTGGCTAAACAAGACAATCAGTGTGAATTTGGATCAATCAGACATTGTAGCCAGCCTTAAATATAAAATGGGGTTAATAAGTGTAGATGTTCTGCTTAGTGGTCATGTAGTTGTGTATTTGAGGATTTCTTGAGGGAAATGGACGCGAATGTTAATGAGAGCACTCCGCTCGGCTCTGCCGTTATGTAATTGGTTGTCACAGCAAAGCGAGGAGCCATCTCTAGCGTCATTGTTTTCCCTCTGACAAACCAACGGTGCCACAGAGGAGGGGCATCCCGCTTTCTACATGGGATTAGGTGCATGTGGTCCTTTTTAATCATTCATCAAATCTGCTACCAGGCTGAAACACATCTCTCTTCCCAGCTGACTGAAGTAGCTATCTGATAGCAACCTTCAGGTGTTTGGCATCCCCAACTGAGATGGTGACGGTGGTGATGATGAGGAGGAGGAGGATGTTCCGGGGGCTTGTTTACTGTGCTGCTTGCTGCATTAGGCTGTAACATCCCCCTCAAGCCCTGTAGCTGCTGTCATGTCCTACCAAAAGACATGCAGCAATGCTGGTTAATGCGAGGGCTCCGATGTGTTTGCAGCATTGAAGTAGCAGATGTTATTTTGCCTGTTTTTGGAGCTCTTCGTGGTGCTGAATTCACTTTTATGTTGGAGAAGACAAACGTTTGGGCTACAGTGACAAGATGTATGTTGAGAGGAGTCAATATTGCTTAAGGTCAAGAATGTTAGTGGTAGTATCATGATGTGGGCTGTTTTGCTCGTGTTTGAACAAAGTGGACGGAATAATGAAGAATGAGGATCTGTTTTTTGTTTTTTCAGTTTAACCTCAAATCAGCAGCTAGACCATACAGCTGCCATTATCTCCCAAAACATTCAAGCACTGACTCAACCATGCATGCCCCTCTCTGCAAGAGAATACATTACTGATGTGAGGGCCAGGACGTTTTTGTTAAGTTAGGGACACACTACATAACTTTCTCAGTAGTTACAGATTTTAAAAGATTAGAAGTTTACACTAACTGACTGGTTTTTGTTTAACAGCTGAAAGACTGGGGATCACAAACGTAACAACTGTGGCTTCGTAGGGATCACAGACTACAGGATTCATCAAATCAACTAAAGCCAACTGAGCAAATCAAACTCCTGATAAGTATTGCTAGGGCGGTTTGAAGGAACAAACATACCATTAGGTGGCGATAAAAGTATTTTCTGAATTCAGATTGGTTATATGCTTTTCCCACTCCCCCATTAAATGAAAGAGATACAAATTAAAATAGTTTATTATTCCTAAAAGTGAATACGATTTGGATAGTGTGGACCATATTCTTTGTTATACTCATGTTTATAGTTTAGAGCATGCATTTGAGGTTGTGAGTTTGTTTGCTATCGCATGACTATCTATGTTGGCTGTAATCTAAAAATGCTATTATTTCTATCAGAATGTATGATACATTGGGTTTATTCTATGTGGAATATATTTTATTCAGAAATGTTAATTTGTTAAATTAAGTCCAATTACTTTTATGTTGTATATGTGAATTGGTTAGTTTTTTCTATAAGATCTTTCATTATTTGCAGTATTTTAGTCTTAAGAATCAGAGTAATAGAGTAACACTCTCTTGTATTTTATTTTTTTAATCATTTTTTGTGATTGTAATTAATTACAGTAGGTGATAGTTTGTTTTAGGCCCAGTGCTGTTTTGTGTTTCAGTTCATAATGTTCATAATTACAAATGAAGTCAAAAAATTTGGTTTAAAGCTGATTGGTCCCTGCTTTTCATTTTCATTGGCTGTCAGCAGCACACATTTGTAGTTGAATCAGTGATCAGTTCATACTACCCAGCTGCGTCCAGATCTGCCTTCGAGTCAAATAGTGTGTCCATAACTTCAGCGATGGAGTAAAAGATGTCAGTCAGCTTGTTTTGGAGTTGTCCACTCTTAGTTGGAGGGGTCAAAGACCAACCTGTTTGGCCTCAATAGCAAGAAGACTGCTTAAAGGAGTCAAGAGCAGTTAATTACACTGGACCAGCCGTAACGCACGGTGGCGGTAGTGTCATGGTATGTAGCTGTTTTGCTGGTGCATTGCACAAAGATGAAGAAGGGGAATTACAAACTTTTCGTTTTTATACCCTGCAGCTGCCGTCATCTCCTAAAACATCCACTTACTTAAAGGAATGCAGTTTCCCTCTGCAAGAGAATGCACAGTTAAGCTAAGGTATTTTTGATCATGATGGAGTAGCACAGGGATTCCCAAGTCCAGTCCACAAGGTTACTATTACATCAAAGTTGCTTGCCTACTTTGATGCTGGACGCAGTATTGAGTTAATAAAGTAAGCTGCGCAATTAGCATTCTGTCCTCAGACATCTTTTATGTAGCACAAAACAGCACTTGCACAGGTAAGCAACCAGCTATTCTGTATGGTATGCCTGAAGTGCCAAGACAGGACACGTGAAAAAGAAAAAATAAGTCCTGTCCTCAAGAGCTACTATTTTGCAGCTTTAAGATGCATCCCTTCTCGAACACACCTGATGGCTCGTTACCAAACCTAGTAACAAGCCAGCAGGTGTGTTGGGGAACGGATTAATCTAAAAGTTGCAGTATAGTAGCTCTGAAGGACTGGACTTGGACACCCTTGGCAGATGTCAGTGGGCTTGTTTTGCATCTGTCCTTGGTGCTGAACACTGCATGTCTGTCAGCACAAATCACTGCCTTTACAGGAGCCTTACAGGAGGCTGCAAAGAGGAGATGGTGATAGGGCAATTCAATTGTACTGCAGAGAGAGAAGCTAAAGAGCACCTGCTATTTATTAGCTGCCTCCTCGCTTTTAACAGAGGAAAAAGGTTCATAGCGTTATACCGTTATACAAGCCTAGCATAGTTCGTAGCATTTATACAATTAATTTACTTTGTTTGATTTTCATAATTAATTATCTTCTTTTTCCTTTGTTATTGTTAGTTATTTTTTTGTTTGTTTTGTTGGCGCCCTGGAGGAGCCCATCATGCTGCAACCTTCCTTTTACATGCATTAGACACAGAATCTGTTGAAACTTGTCAGAGCGATTAATAATTATAAAATTATTAAATTGTTAAACATATGGTCTTGTTCTTTTAAAAAATAATTTCCAATAGATATCTTTGAGATAAAGGCTATATATACACAATTTCCAGCAATGTTATAGAGAAAACATAGAGTTGTACATATTTTTGTTTTGCAAACAGATTAAATGTGTCAAAAATCAAAACAGTGTTAGAATCTGTCATCAGTATAATATAATTCAGGTCAGGTTTCATCAGACTATATATTATTTTTCATGCCTCTCTCAATTCAACATGATTCTTAAGCCAAAACAGCTTTGCAAATGCTCTATTTTGTGTTTTTACAAATATAGTGCAGGTTCCATAAAACTCACGTTGCAGTTTGAAAAATCTGCATTCAGAATAGAATAAAGCAGTTCAGGTATAACAAGTCTAAAGTTTTCAGATTTCAATCCAGAGATGGTGAAATGCTGTCCACATTAAAAACGCAAAACAAAAACAAAACATCAAAATAACATTTTTATTTGAGCAGAATAGGACGCTGGGAATCAGCTACTAACTTTGGTATCACTAGCCACCAGAACTGGCTGGACATATTTTGTTTCAGGCTTTAATTTTTCACAACAAAGGATAATACAATTACTAATTTACTTAACATGCAAATACACTTGAAAACTTGTTCTGGGTGCAACGGACAAAATGTTTTTGAAAAATTTTGCAAAGTGCTTGTGCAGCTTCCAAGGCTATGCTGCACTGAGCTGTGAGCCATATCAACCACTCTGGCTAAAACAGGGTCTGCAACCTGCAGCTCAGGAGCCCACGAGTGTCTTCTGGACCTTGACAGTGACTTTTAAAAGTGGTTAAAAATTAATAAACTAAGCAACTTTAAAAAAATAGAAGTAATAAACAAAGATGTTTCTGCATATGATTTCCACTGAAGAAAGAAACTAATGGTACAAAAAATACAGTGTTACCTCACTTATTTTTTTTTTATTATAAGATCATGAACCATGTTTTTTCTCTTAGTTTTTAAAGAAATTAGAATAGAAATTTAATCATTCTCTTTCTGTAACAATTTCTTTATTTTTTTCCCAAAAACAGAATTTAAATTGTTGTTTTTTTTATTTATACCACAAAAAAAACAAATTCTCTAGAGGCAGTATCCAAATTGATAAGCTTTGACCCGTTTTCGAAGGTTCATGTAACTTTTGGGCTCTGGACAAAACTTATATTGTGGTACCAAAGGTAAAAATGGCTCTTGTTGACTCTTGTGCAAAACCCACCATATTTCTCTCCTTATAACTGCAAGGTCAATAATGCAATGGGAGGAATATCTCACTTCCTCGGAAGCAGATAAAAACAGACTTGAAACTGCGGGGCAATCAGACCTGCAATTCTACTCCCAGGACAGGGCAGGACACAAGCAAAAATAATACTTGGAAGGATTCATACACACACCTGAAGAAATAGAACCATTCATTTGAAAAAGTAAATAGAGCCTAAACGACAATTTGTGCAAAAAGTTTTCCCTTAATTTTTTTTCCATTATCCAAATTTTCCAAAAGTCCTTTAAGCACCAGCATTGAATGTCTTGTTCAAATGTCATATTTTAAAAGAATCCCTGAATTCGTTGGGGTTAGATGTGGTTAGATTACATAAAATGTTTGCAATGTGCTTACTAATGTATGATAGGTCCAACACGATACCTTATGTTTTTCTCTCTCTTTGAGCCTGAATGTTTACTCTCTAGAAGTGGTGAGGCAGTCTTCCTGCATGCACAGGAAGTATCTTGTCTGGATTTGATGATGGTTTTGTGCTCATGTAATCAGCAGCTTGATCTGTAGTTATCTTTAACCTTTAACGGATAATGAACATCATCTACCAGCGGGACCTGCTTTTGATGGCAGGCTTAACTCAGGAAGTGAAAATGTAATCCCTTTAAGAAGTTGCGATGGATGGTTTCAGAGTGATTTTATAATCTGAGTTGTTGTTAGTTTGGTTTATTTTTGACAGTGTAACTGTAGTAACTGGCCATGCCCTAATATGGAGAGAGTATTATTTTCTTGTTTTCCAAATTAAACTCTTGTCATATTTTTGTTTAGGCTGTTTTTAGGCTGTGTTTGCATCTATGCATGATAATGCTACTTAAATGGTTAGTCTGAGCCATTAACACTAAAATTAAGATATATAGATTTAACCGAGACCCTAATTCTAGCTAGTTTTTGAAGAATATATAAGGAATATTATATATGATCATATTTGATGCACACACATTCAAAGAGGTTTGAATTAGATCTACAGTTCTAGTCAGTTGTCTGGCTGGTGCTTTACACAAAATAAATGCAGTAATGAAGCAGGATGACTAAATCCAAATTATTGAACTTTACCTCAAATCAACCAGTTGAAACCTTTCACAGCATAAGAATCCTAAACACACTGGTTTTGGAATAGAAAGAGCATATTATTATTTAGCTTTTGGAAAGCCCCCTGCCTAAAATGTACGGAAAATTGATGGACTATGCTTAAAAGTCAGAAACCAACCAAATTAAACGAACTTTACCAATTCAGTCAAGAAGAATGGTCAAATGTCCAACCATAATCATGCTTGTTGCTGGCAAAAACGATGTTTTGAGGTGCAACTTGCAAAAGGCTTGTTAACCTGATATCAGTTGAGCATGTATTTAACTCAGACTGAGTTACAATATAGTCTAATTGTGAACCCAATTCATGTTTGTACAATTAATTTTAGTTTATTTTATTATCATTTTCTTCTTAAAATACAGTTCAAATGTATCATTAAGAGTCCAAAAATAAATATGATATTTATACCCATGATGAGTGCATGTTCTGACTGCAACTGTACTTCTGCTTCTCGTAATATAACTCACAAAAGGTGGAATGTAATGTTTGCTCATGCTGGTAACCTCTTTTGTTATCGTTAGTCCTTTGTGTTTGTAGAACATCACATGTCAGCTGCAGGGGAGAAGGTGTGAAATGGTGGTGGGGTGTTTTTTTCTTTTTTTGTTAAATCTTCCACATAATGTGTTTGACGGTGAAAGAGTTCAGGCTTCTGTGTTTTTCTGTTTGAAAGAGAGATAGTGCCTTCTGACAAGGTGTGAAAAAAGAGCCAGTGTAGGAGCGGTGAGTCTGAAGGGCAGCCGGAGTGTCTCATTTCTCTCAGCACAGAGGGGAACACACACGAGGATATGCTCTGTCTTCGGCAGAAGATTGATGATGTTATAGATGATAAAAAGCATCTGTGGCAAAGCTTTGTGAAACTTTCTAGGATAGGAATTTTAATTCAAACTAAAACATAGATAAAAAATAGTTACAATTCTAGACATTTGAGAAAATATTTATTGACTTCCCTGTTCCTCAAGCGTTTTAGAGACTGGATAAAAAACACTGAGATACACAAGATTAGACATCAGAAGGCAACATTTTGCCGGCTCTGATCATATGTTATCTCCCCTATGCCCTCCTTTTATTAGAACATAATAAATCTGCTTTGTATTACCTTTGTCACTACTACATAGCACTGTTCTCCTGCTCTAAATTTCTGTTGTGCAGCTGCTGCTCACCCTCAGGCAGAGCACAGACTCAGCATGTGTCATCCCCTGTCTGAAATTCAAAATGGAGTCATGTTGTGCACGCTGTGGGGTAATGAAACACCAGAGTCTGCAACAGTATTGGTGCAAATGATTAAACCATGAAGCGTCATTAGTGGGGTTGTTGAGCTTGCTGTAGATGTGCCCATGAATGCAGCAGTCATGGGAAACATGTCTGAATGTTGGAGGATGTGATTATGAGCTTATTTTTACTGCTTTGTTGCATCCTCTCTTCTCTTTAAATGTTTGGAACTAAACTGATGAGCTGCTGTGTTACAGAAAGAAATGCTATTCCTTCACATTTTATTGCAGGTTTCACTAGCTTCACAATTAAATTCTTCAGGTGGGTTTAGACCCTGGACATTCAAAGCTATAGAACATAGTCAGAATGTGTTTTATATGGTTTGGGATTGGGATGCTGCAATAAACAAGTCCTCCCTTTAGAAAACATTAATCTGATAACAGTATACAGTTCACTGCAAAAGCAATCATACCCTTAAGCCTTTTCCACATTTTCTCAATTAAGTTGGGGAGACATTTAAAGCAGGGTTTGGTTATAAAACAATATACCAAGCTTTGAATGTCTTATCAGCACACTGTTCATTATATCATCTGAAAATGGCAAACGTATAGAACAACAGTAAATGTACCAAGACTAAACTGTCAGGCCAGGCAAGAAGAGCATTAATCAGAGAAGTAGTCAAGATGCCTATGGTAACTCTGGAGGAGCTGCAGAGATCCACACCTCAGCTGGGAAGAGAATTCTTAGTCACGTACTCCACAAATCTGGCCTTAAGGGAACAACAGCACAGAGAAAGCTTCTGTATTGTTAAAATAAAGCCAGGCAAACTTGTGGAAAAGGTACTCTGGTCACGTGACACCACAATGTGGTGCACATTCAAAACACTGTGTGTGGGGGGGAACTAACACTGCACATCACCCTGAATATGCCCTCATGCAAAAGACTTGAGACTTGGGGTGAGCTTCACCTTCCAGTAGGAATTTATCTTAAACATAAATTATATTCACTTAAATATTTGTATTAAACACATATTCACATGTTAGTCAAAGTCCAGACCAAAATTGAAATGAGTATCTGTGACAACATTGGAAAATTGATGTTCACAGATGCTCAGATGATCCAGCCTGACTGAACTGAAGCGTCGTTGTTGTCATCATCCGCTTATCTGGGACCGGGTCGCGGGGGCAGCAGACTCAGCAGAGACACCCAGACGTCCCTCTCCCCAGACACCTCCTCCAGCTCCTCCTGGGGGAGCCCAAGGCGTTCCCAGGCCAGCCGAGAGACATAGTCCCTCCAGCGTGTCCTGGGCCGTCCCCTGGGCCTCCTCCCGGTGGGACGTGCCTGGAACACCTCCCGAGGAAGGCGTCCAGGAGGCATCCGGTATAGATGCCCAAGCCACCTCAACTGGCTCCTCTCGATGTGGAGGAGCAGCGGCTCTACTCCGAGCCCCTCCCGGATGGCCGAGCTCCTCACCCTATCTTTAAGGTAGTGCCCGGGCACCCTACGGAGGAAGCTCATTTCAGCCGCTTGTATCCAGGATCTCATTCTTTCAGTCATGACCCAGAGTTCATGGCCATAGGTGAGGGTAGGAACGTAGACCGACCGGTAAATCGAGAGCTTCGCTTTTCGGCTCAGCTCTCTGACCGGCACAGCACCCCCATAACTGCGGCAGCCGCACCGATCTGTCTGTCGATCTCCAGCTCCATTCTTCCCTCACTCGTGAACAAGACCCCGAGATACTTAAACTCCTCCACCTGAGGCAGGAACTCCCCTCCAACCTGAAGAGGACAAGCCACCGTTTTCTGGTCGAGAACCATGGCCTCGGACTTGGAGGAGCTGATCCTCATCCCAGCCGCTTCACACTTGGCTACGAACCGCCCCAGCGCATGCTGTAGGTCTTGGCTAGAGGGGGCCAGTAGGACCACATCATCTGCAAAAAGAAGAGACGAAATCCACTGGTCCCCAAACCTGACCCCTTCCGGCCCTTGGCTGCGCCTAGAAATCCTGTCCATAAAAGTTATGAACAGGACCGGTGACAAAGGGCAGCCCTCCCGGAGTCCAACATGCACCGGGAACAGGTCCGACTTAATGCTGGCAATGCGAACTGAACTGAAATGAGGCAATTTAGCAAATAAGAATGGGTTGAAATTTCAGTCGCCAGATGTTCAAAGCTGGTTAAGACATGCTCCAACAAGTCTTGCAGCTGTAACTGCAGTTAAAGGTAATTCTAGTAAGTATGGACTCGGGGGTGTTAAATACACTTCCATGTATACGTTTCCTTCCATGTCACAATTATGTGCTCTATCACATAAAACTCCTATAAAATACATAGAATTTTGTGATTTTAACATGACAAATATAACACGTTCAAAGGATTCCTTTGAAAAGCACTGCAAGCCGTAATTATCAACATTAACTGTGTCTTTAAAAATTTACAACCTATCGATCCTTATTGCATTACTGCACATCCATCTCATCATTTATTTTGGCCTTTGTGTGCTTGGAACCAGCCAGATGATTTTTCTCCACTTCAGCCCAGAGGATGCAGTGTTGGAGGAAAGAAAATCTCATACTTTCTTTAAACAGCTCACAGAAAAAAAATGTATCCTTTAAACTTTATTTCTTTGAAGGTGCTCTGTTTGAAGAACTTACAAGTAGTCAGTATCTTGTCTGCAGTTTATTACAGGTTCTCAGTCTTGGCCAATGCAAACATGTGGATCTTATGATCCTTTTTATTATTTACAGCAAAGTAGATGGCAAAATGCTCAGTGTTTAAAATTGTACCTTTAGAAAATGTAGTTAAACTTTTTGGAATATTTTTTTTTTAAGTCAGGCTATTTTGCAGAAAGCAAATGCATCATTTTCAGCATTTCATATTTTGTCTTTGTAGCATTTATACTATTGTGCTTTTAATATCGCAAATTGGGTTGTAATTCATGCTTATACATAATAAAACTGAACACAAATGTTTGCATTCAGAGAGGAATTTGCAGATTTGGGCACATTAGCTTGAGTAAACGTATAAATAATGAATCAGTCCTCATTGCTGTTGCAGGTCATTCTGAAACAAAAAGCATCTCAATTTCTCTGTGTCTAAAATAATGTATTTAGAACTCTTGTTTTGCCTCACCAACCTATTAAAAACCATAAATGTCTAATCAGTCACCCTACAACACAAATAAAGCAAACATTCACAACAGAAAGAAGCTGTAATCAGAATCTTTTCATGCTTTGGCTCAAATCGAAAGAAAAAAGGGATTCGGTCTAGGACTGAAAAACATAAGCAGCATGCAGTGACTCAGTGTTTTTGCATGAATTTAGTCAGATATCAGTTGGGTTTGGCTTTAGTGAGGCATTATATTTAGGTGTGATATTTCTTGCTGCCTTCTTTCAGATATTGGTGGCTTGCATTAGTGTTGCCTTAAATTTACTCAAACCATCAAGTACTATTTCTTTACTGTGTGACATGTGTGCAGTAATACAGACGTCTTATTCTGTGAATGACTTAAAACGTTGATATGTTGCAGTAGAGACCACACCACAGAAGAGATGTGACAAACTGAGGCAGCTGTTTTGGGTCTGGCTTTAGTATTTTTATAAAAACAAAATTCACTGTATCAGCATGGCCTACTTATAACATTTATTGAACATACCCTTTCTAGAAAGCTTTTCTTCTTAAAACAGTTTTATTCAAGTGACTCTGGGTCAGTTAGCTCCTTTGCTGTTTTCTGCCCACATTTTATACACACGTTGCTATTTTATAACTTCCTGCTTACGTTTCATACCTTAAAACAAACTATTTCCTCTCAACATATTAACAGTTATTTACACATGTATCTAACATACCCCATGCTACACAATTAAAAGCAGATGCTTTCATTCAGTAATTAAAATGTTCCAGTTAAAGTTGAGTTAGGATTTTTTTTTTTTTAACCATGTCCTGTCTGGCAGAGTAGCGCTCAGAATTGTTGTCTGAATGCCAAGAAAAAGCCCAATAGATTTACTTTCACAAGTTCAATTGCTACGGACACGGAGACAGAAATGAAAAGGAAAAAAATAAGAAGCATGAAAGAGAGAGAGGTGGGGCAAAAAGGAAAAGGTAGAGGAGGAGAAAAGAATGGAGGAGAGAAAGAAGGATGAAGAGAATACAAGATAACACCCTGCTTGGTACTACACCTGCAGAAACTTTCATATTAACAGCTTTTTTACCAAGAAGTGCATGGTACTTATGAATGCAAGATGTATTTAGTGGTAAATGCAGCTCAATATAGAACATTTGTGTATTTGTTAACACCTGAATCTAAAAACCTGTGGGTCTGAGTGTGAGTGCGCTTGTGTATACAAGGTTTCTCCATAAAAATATGCAATAGCGAGTGTGAGGAGCCACAGATCTGCCCCCCTGGACCCGCGACATATACGGAGGAGATCTGAGCCATAGACAACCAAAGGCCCCTCCAGAGCACAGGAACCCCAGGAGAATCATCGCCGGGACTACCGCAGCCCCCCGATCCAGGAGACGGAGCAGTCCAAGACCAATCTGACACAAAAAACAGTCACAATCACACATTCCCACCCTCATGCGTACACATAAAAACACTCACACCCAGGCACCCAACGTAAAGACAAACAACAATGTATGTCGTACACCCACTCACACTCCCCATACATACTCTATACTCCCAGGTCCAGGTGCCGCTACCCCATAAGGGCAACCAGCCACCGGACTCAGGAGGTGGTCTCTCATTTGTGCCCAAACTGTAACATGCTGGCTTATATCTTAAGATTGTGCTTCAAAATATTCTCATAATGTTTTTTCCCCATGATGCCATGTATTCTGGAAGTGCACTAGTTCCTTCTGCATCATAATACCCCCACAACATGATGCTTCCACCTCTGTACTTCCCAGTTTGGATAGTATTCTTTGATGGTATTCTTCCCCTTTCCCTCCAAATGTAACAATGGTCATTATGGCTTAACACTTAAATTTTAGGTTCATCAGACCACAGGACGTGTTTCCATTAACTCTAAGCGGAAAGTCATCATAATTCATTGGAAAAAAGGCTCAAAAATATAAGCCTGTGTAAAATTAATCTATATAATGCGTTTACTAAGTAAACGCATTATATAGCCAAAAAAACTGATACAACAGAGAATGACCTTTAGCCAAATATAACAACTGCTAAATGAAAGAACTCTACCAGGCAAAACACCACCTTTCTTTTAGTGTCAGAAAGAAGAAAGAAGAAACAACTTAAGTCTTTTGTTGCCTCTGGCAGGTTTTCTTCCAGGAGTATTTAGCTCCATCCACCATCCTATGAACTCTGACCAGCTTCCTTTTTCCTGCTTCAGAAAAGTATCCCACAGCATGATGCCACCACCACCATATGTTTGGAAAACTCTTTAAAGTCATTGTGTCCCTGTCCTTCCACTCCACAAGTATGTGCTGCATTGTGTTGGTTCATCACATAAAACCCAAATAAAACAAAATTAAAGATTGTGAATGTAATGTCTGAAAAGGGGGAAAAGTTCACGGAGTATGAATGCTTTTGCAACCTACTGCAGTTGTAATTTTGTGTACAAGCACACTGCACTTTTGTGTACAAACACACTTCTGTTGGTTTTATTACTTCATATGTCTGTGTTACACTCTCTGCGATAATTTCCCTAGTTTGAATTAAAATATGTGTAAAAGAAACATAATGATTTTCCCACTGATTATGCAATTATTTCCAGCAAATCATTTTAAGGCTGTCTGTGTTGTCTGCTGCAGCTCCAGCATTCAAAAACCAATAAAAACCACAGTGTTTACACAGGTCTCCTTATATTAAAAAGTATTCTCCTGGTGAAATAAATTATGCTAAACAAGCGGGTATGTTGCTGTGCAGCTATATGGAAACTGAGAAAGATATGATTTAATATTCCAGTTTCATCAGTGTCAGGGTTGACTAATCTTCTCTTGGTTGTGACAGTTCAAAGTTAACAAAGCTATTCTTTTAATATCTTTGGCTGAGTGAAGATAAGTGTTTTGTCACGGGTTGAGCTGATTTCCATTTTTATTTTCATTGAGAGCAATTAGCTTCACTTTAGCTTTCTGTTAGCTGGCGTTAGAAGGACTGACCCCTATTTTTATCTCCACAGGCGATCTCCTGCAGGGGACCAACAGCTCTCTTCAGAGTTTATGGAAACCTGACCTCCCATTGGTGGAGAAGGTGAGTCAGGCCTTATTTTTCCAAAATATCCTGCTTGTTGGAAACCTTGTTTAGACTGATACTCATAAAGATACCCAAGAGAAAAAGTCAATGTGAGCTCAGAACTGAACATCAGAACATTTATAATGTATAATGTTAAACACACCACTTGTAAGGAATTAATGACTCTTTGTCATTGGTGTTAATATTTAATGTGTGTGTAGGGGCCAAGTGGAGGACAGGTGACTTTTCTTGCTCACCTGGCTTTTATATTGCATCGTTTGGTAGGTACTTATACATTGTGCGTAAGTGTTCAACATGGTTAACATTACATTTTAAACATTAAGTTTTATGTATTCTGGCATTCCCACTTATAAGGTACTTTGCTGTGTAGATCATATGGCAGGGAGAATTTAACCCATTAACATGTTTCTGAATAAGAATATTTCTCATAGTCTTATTGGCATAGATCCACACTACATGTAATCCACACATCCAAGAAATTAAAACAAATTATTCAAGGAATTTGGTATTATTAAGTGAAATGATAGGGGGAAAAAGATCCAAACATGATTGCTGAAATTTATTCAGTACTTTGTAGAAAAGCTTTTTTTTGGTAATGACAACTTCAAGATATCTATTTGAGAATCTACTTGCATGTATTTGGCCTTGTGATTTTGATCCATTATTCCAAAGAAACTGTTTTTAAATCTTGAAGTTTTTGTGGCTCTTTTGGGCACACTGATCTCTGTTCATTTTATAGATTTTTAATTGAATTTAAGTTTGGTACTTAACTGGACCATTCTGACAATTGGTAAAAATAAAACCACACCAAAATGTTCTCAACACCAAACTTCACCTTGATAATGTTTTCAGGATAATGTGCAGTATTATTTTAC